>CAKAOH010000674.1:0-17237 GCA_916701665.1 Sebastiscus tertius | reverse complement strand
TTTCAGCTGCTTGGCAGTAATGTTAGCTGACCAGACCAAGGTCTCTCCATGAATCAATGCTGATCCTAGTGTTGGCTTTTCCTGCCTCAGCCTCCCGACCGCGGCCGGAGGGAATGGGGGAGACACCGGAGTTTTGGCCGGAGATGATAACGTTTCTCTCTGCGGAACCCCGTCACTTCACAAGACACGGGAAACCTCTGTTGGTCTGGAGGAGCTGCAGCAGTTATTTCTGCACAAACGTCCACTGAACATTCACTAGATATTCTCAGAGCTAAACTAACTCTTCTGCAGTGTGGAGTGTGCGCGCATGCACGTGAGAGTGGAGCGAAAGAGCAGGAATGATCGCGGTGTGTGAGTGCAGTTAGGCAGAGGAGCAGACTACAGCAGAGACTCCGGTCCTGGAGACCAAAGCTACGGTCTCCCCTGCGTCCTCCGACCGCGGCCAACACTGTTTAACAGACGGGCTTCACTAGATAGAACCAAGAGGTTTTGGTGCTTCCGTGTAGTTTGTGTTGTAGTCTGAGTCTGAACAGCGTAGCCTCACGCGAGCGCACATGGGACACCGACCCGGATTGATTTATACGTGTAAGAAGTTACAAACAGTCCCTTTAAAAGAGAAACATATAAGTCGACCACTGCAGTGACTATTAAGGCAAACATTTTATGAGATGTTCACACTCCAAAAGAGTAAAATGACAGACGTGTGTCAGCCCAGGCTTCCGAGGATAAACCTGAGAGCCTTGCACTGTCCAAAGACATAAATGGGAAGTTTTAGTTTGGCAGAACTTTAAGCTGCTGTTTCCAATTTATAATGAATCAACTTTATAATATGACCTCTTCTGAAAAAAAAAAAAACTACAAATGATCACGTCACATTATGCTTTTGAACCGTATGATTTCATTAATATCCATGTACATGGAATCTTTTTGCCTATTAGAATTATCTCTACAATGATACAAAAGTTGACATTGAGGCTGGCTGGCATTGCAGAGGGCTGTGATTTACTGTATATTCAGGGCATGATGGGAATGCAGCAGTTGTTCTTGTTAAACCAAAGTAACATGGAAACCATAATAAAGTCTAGATTAACAGTGCATACGAGGTATCTGGTCCAAACTGTATATGGCTGTGATATTCCTTTCCTTTGTTCACTCATAACCCCACCGCTTGCTCTCCTCTCCTCTCCTCTCCTCTTAACCTCTCCTCTTAACCACTCCTCCTACCCTCTCTGCCCTCCTTCCGTCTTTCCTCTCCTCTCTTCCGCTCTCCTTCTTGTCTTCTTACCCACCTTCACTTTTCCCTTATTTACTTTTTCCAACCCTGATCCTGCTTTCTTACTTTCTAGCCAATCATCCTCTTCAATGGACTGACTTCATTGGTCAATCACTCCCATCTGTCTTAATGTCAGCTTTTCATTAGGCAGCCCCATGATTTTTTCATTTTAAAGATGGGATGGTTTGGACTGGTAGCGTCATCAAATACTGGTCATCTTGGTAGAACAAATGTTGTTTTACAGTGATAAATACTGCTGTTCCCTTTGAGTTGATTTACTCGTTACAACACATGGGATAACTACCCTGCATGGCCTGACTGAAGACACCTCTGTTCATGTCTAAAAGGCAAATGACCTGTGGTGACACATGTATACTTCAGTCACCTCAGTCATTGCTCACTCCTTATGCTAAGCTAAGAACACCTGACCCTACAGAGTTAGATAGCAACAGCTAATTAGCTCAGTGCTCAGAATCAGCTTAAATGTTTTAGTTGGCGGTAGCGACAGCAGCCTAATTTGATCAGTTGGCTACCGGGTAAACACTAATTATTGGGCACTGTTGTACCAAATGCTGTCTTAATCTCTGATTGGCTAGTTAACTGTTGCACTTACAGAACTACCCTGAATAAGTGCTAAAGATAAGTATGCAAAGAAAAAGTTTTTGATCGGCCTCCCATGGGTGTATTTTTTATTCTAACATTGAAAAGGACTAGCACTGTCCCGTCTGCCTGGGGATTATCGCCACTAGGAAAGTGTTGGCTGAAACCCAACTTGGCCTGAGTCAGACTTTCCTGCACTTAGCTGGGTTGACTATATGGAATATGTGTAATGCCGGGATCAGACTACGCGATATTTTTGTCTTTGACGATGGTCACCATGTCAGATCTAACGATCACAGCGCCATAAACTCTTGCAGTGTCTTGGTCGGGTGACTGGCAAGACTACACGTATGACCACGACCAATCACAAACGCAAAAGAACACGTCGTTGGAGATGTCACACTAGGCGTGTCAAGACGAAAAATTCGGACAGGCTGGACTTTTCCTCGGGGTGTCGTGGGGCGTCTCAGATGTGGCATTGGTTGTCGTGTACTATGACACACTACACGAGATAAGAGGATCGATTTTCGCACACGATACTCATTTATCGTTCCCGATCCCCTACGACGGCCGTGTCGGGCTATAGTCGGCCCAATATCGTGTAGTCTGATCCCGGCATAAGGGTTAGCAGAGTTGTAGTTGGAGCCCTCTGAGAGCGCTAGTCAGCAGCATCTTGAGCTCCCTTGTGGCCATGATGACCGTGACATTGTAGACATGGCTTGGACATGCATGGTCTGTCAAAAGATGAACGAGAGGCTTTCCCTTTAGACCAGAGCACTACTCCTGCGTTGTTTAGCCAGGATGATGCATCCTCTTCCTCCCTGTGTGGTCGGGTAGCTGAGAAATTGTCATTGGAGTGGACCTCTCCTTAACCAGCAGTCAAAGTTTGCAGGGTTTTCTCTCCCACTGATCCAACAACAGTTAGGAAGCCCCAGCTTCTATTCCCAAACTTTGTCTCGAAGTTGATTTTATCAAGGAAAAAACAACTACGAACCTGTGTCACAGTGCCCCGTTATGGCTAATATTTTGATTTAGAGAGAGCTGAAAAGTGGGTTTGGTCAATCCGTCAGGATTTGCTTCCCATCACCAGGGGGACTGTTTTTTGGTAATGCAGCTGGAGAACATGTACCAGGAGCAGACAGGCTCTGTTTGGGCCCTTTGCTCTCTCCCCATGCTACAAACTTATCAGGCGATGTGGCTGGTGAACCTTGGAGCACAGATGGAGAGTCCATTGACAGCACTGCTCAACAAGATCAGGGTAAACACGGACGACACCAGGGTATCGGGTCCAATACTGTGCTCATGTACTCGTACTCACAAAACGGCTCCGATACAATGGTACCGATACCACTTTACAGCAGCGCGACGGTAACCTCTCGTCACCATCTTTCGGATCCTCACGCTCCACCACCCCTACGGTGCAGGCGAGACAGGCCGGTGGTGCGCTGGGATCCCACCTCAGTCGGCACATGCCGGCCCTCACTTTCATTGCGCCACGGGGTTTTGCTTGCACCCTCTGACTCGCGCATGCGTTAGACTCCTTGGTCCGTGTTTCAAGATGGGTCGGGTGGGTTGCCGACAACGCCACAGACCTTTGGTGCCTTTTACGTGGGCCGCAACACGACACGGTTGGGGCGGACTTCCCTCAGTGCGCCCCGGTCGACAGTCGAACCGGGAGCAGGGAGCCCCGTCACGGTGCGGCAAGATGCGGGCGGGGAGCGCTGTAAAGCTAGGGCCGTGAGCCACCTTCGCCCCGAGCCTTTCCAAGTCGACCTAGAGCCAGTCGCGGCGCACCGCCTCGTATGCAGGACTCCCCAGCCTACCGTGTGTCGCTCACACCCTCCAACTTGCTGTTAACGAGGGTCTTTTGGCACAGAGAAGTACTCGTATCAGTACTCGGTATCGGCGAGTACCCAAATGTAAGTACTTGTACTCGGTCTGAAAAAAGTGGTATCGGTGCACAGACTCAGCATGCGTAGAGAGAACAGTTGTGATGGGTTATCGGTTACAGTTTTCACTATGACAACCATGTCTGTGTCAACTGTGTCTATAACACAGTTGTTGGGGACAAGGCTGAGAAAGAAAGCAATATGGTGGTTCTCCCTTCAGAGGTGAACAAAGGTAGTTACAGCCATAATTTTGTTGTTTGGAAGAAAGAAGGGGAACTTTGCCCCTTTATAGACTTGCGAGTGTCTCTCTTGTTGCAGCTGTTGTTGGTGGCTCACATGTGGGATCATTTCAACAGTGTCTTTTCACCTAAAGGGTGAATTTCTCTGTTCTTTTCCATCACACATAATGCTTCAGGTCTGAGGTCAGTGCTTGAGGGTTTTTTGTGGATTCTTTTATACAAGACTTCACTGCTCCTTGCTTTGTCTACCACAAAGAGACAATCTGTGCATCCTATTGCACCCAGTTGGCTTCAAATATCAAGGTGTAATCAAGGTTACATTACACCTAAATGCATCTTAAAGGGACTATTTGTAAGAATCAGAAATTGCTTGTTAACAGCGACACCTGTGGCTGTTGAGTCAACGAAAGTCAGCGTCCTGTTGCTCGCGCTTGTGCTCGCTCTACATAGACATGAACGAGCATCGCTCAAAACAATGAGGCGACACACGTCAGCTAAAAGCACAATATCACTCTATATTTCAGCTGCTTGGCAGTAATGTTAGCTGACCAGACCAAGGTCTCTCTTGATATGAATCAATGCTGATCCTAGTGTTGGCTTTTCCTGCCTCAGCCTCCCGACCGCGATCGGAGGGAATGGGGGAGACACCGGAGTTTTGGCCGGAGATGATAACGTTTCTCTCTGCGGAACCCCGTCACTTCACAAGACACGGGAAACCTCTGGTGGTCTGGAGGAGCTGCAGCAGTTATTTCTGCACAAACATCCACTGTACATTCACTAGATATTCTCAGAGCTAAACTAACTCTTCTGCAGTGTGGAGTATGCGCGCATGCACGTGAGAGTGGAGCGAAAGAGCGAGAACGAGCGCGGTATGTGAGTGAAGGCAGGCAGAGGAGCAGAGTACAGCAGAGACTTAGGCCCTGGAGACCAAAGCTATGGTCTCCCCCGCGTCCTCAGACCGCGGCTAACACTGTTTAACAGACGGGCTTCACTAGATACAACCAAGAGGTTTTGGTGCATCCGTGTAGTTTGTGTTGGAGTCTTGTCTGAACAGCGTAGTCACACGCGAGCGCGCATGGGACACCGACCAGCAATGATTTATACGTGTAAGAAGTTACAAACAGTCCCTTTAAAAGAGCAACATATAAGTTTATGTATCTGTGTAGTGTAGTAGTACTAGATTGTAAGGTCCTGAGCTTTTGCCAAATTCCTTTTTTTATCTGAGGAGAAGAGGAGTTGCATACCTCGTGTGCTGTGCATAGATTGCACTCAAAGTGTGTGTTTATGTGACCATGTATTTGTTCATTTTGACAGTGCGGGGATGGGCAAAACCCTGTCCAAGCAGTGACTTTAAATAGCTTGTATCAGCAAAGGTCTTCTATTGCCTCACGGTGTGAGGGGACACCCAACCACGGGCAAGGGCAACGTCATCAGTGAGTGATACTTGTGCATCAGCCAGTTGTTAAATTAGGTTGGTTCTGTTTAGCCTTTTAGATGAAACGGTTATATGTTTCTGCTCATTCTACGATGTACTAGTGTCGCAGCTTTGGCTCCTCCATGGCTGCTCTGCGGGGCGAGCATACCTGTCCCATATTATATGTGTTATCCCGAGTGAATCAACTGAAAAGGAATGCAATGATGAATAGAATTTCTGTTTCCTGAAGGAGAGAAATGAGGTACACCACCATATTTTTAGTCAGGCCACACAAAGATGTGATACCCTATACTATATGTATTGTACCTTGTTTCTCTCCTTCAGGGAACAAAAGATGTAGTCATAACATTTTAATGAATTAGTTTTAGAAACTAATTGAGTGCAACAAAAGCTGATTCAAGCATAGGATGCTGTAGCAGCATCAGTCACCATAGCAACATATTCTTACAACACATTCTCACTCCCAACTCGTCAAATACCACCGCTTTGTCACCTTTTGGACGGACCAGGGACGGTGTGTCAATATATACTCGTTACATGCATAGTACTCCGGGTAGGGAATGAGTCCTTAACCCAAGTGAAGGAGTACCTCGGGGTCTTGTTCACGAGTGAGGGGACTATGGAACGTGAGATTGGCCGGAGAATCGGAGCAGCGGGGGCGGTATTGCATTCGCTTTACCGCACCGTTGTGACGAAAAGAGAGCTGAGCCGGAAGGCAAAGCTGTCGATCTACCGGTCAATCTTCATTCCTACTCTCACCTGTGGTATGCTAACGAGTCACGTGACTAACGACTGACGTGACAAAATAAGTCAACGTTACTTTTCACAATGGACAAGAACAGCGGTCTGCTGGTTGTTTGACCTGCCCTTAACAGACTCGCTATTAATACTAAGTCACTGCTCCAACTGAAGAATAACGGCACGGGTGGGTTTACCTTGGAGTTATTTGAAAGCCCGGTTCGTCACAAACTATTGCTAAAGGACGTCTCCGTGTGTCGGTTTCCGAAGCCAAGGGGTGCTGACCAAACGGCGGTATTTGATGAGTTGACGAGTGAGAACAGGTTGATTCTTAACAAGGAGACAATGTGAGAAGTTTATTTTTCTCCAAACCAGAATTCATACAGTACTTGCATAATGTCAGTGTTCCTTCTTCAATGATTTGATTTGCCTCGAATGTTTCTCTCCACATTTGGCCATACTGCAACATACAAACATAACCTGCTTTTACACGCATTCTCCATTCATCCGTTACATAATGCTACAGTATGTCGTGCTGCATTTAGTGGCTTCAGGAAATGTTGGTGTAGATTTTAAAATAACTAATTGCAATTTTCTCTCTCTCTCTCTCTCCCTCTGTCTCTCTGTGTGTGTGTGTGCGCGCACACACACACACACACACACACACACACACACACAGAGACCTTATAAGTTAATACCACATAAGGCAACATGCATTTTTATTTAATTTAATTGTGAAGAATGAAAATAATTTCTGCAATTACTACATTGCAAAGAGCTGCAAAATGAGTGGGTATTCAATTTTATACTGCAAAATCAATATATATTGAACTAGTGTACATTTTCTGGGCAATCAATGTAGAAATGTTTGAATGCTCGTGGATAAATAACCATACAGGAATGTTTTGTTTATCTTAAAAAATAAATAAATAATTAAGATACTTTATTGATGCAAAAATCCTTGCATCAATGCAAAAAAAAAGCAATATTTCTACTAAGCATTTCAGGGTTTCTACCAGAAAGTGTTCGGCCAATTGCCGCTCCTCCCAGCAAAACTCGTAGCAGCAGGTGGCAAACAAGACACAGGAACTTGGCCTGGGTCTTGAGGAGCTGTAACTAACGTTATTGCTAACTTCATATTCACCGTCGCACACACACACTCTGTCTCTCTCTCTCTCTCTCTCAACAGCATCCTCGAAAAAAATGTTAAGCACACAACCTACGCACAGATCTATTCCTTAACGGAGTTTGCTACTTGTATAACACATTTTAGTTTAAAAAACACAGTAAAAACATTCCCTTATGCTTCCCAGTGTGCTGCAATACACTGGTGGAAACCCTGCAGTTCTGCTCATTGATTTGCAACATCCCCCACAATTGACCTTTGACCTATGACTAATACCCCTTTCAGAGAGGAGAAGTACGTATGATGCGGGCCTACTCAATGCATTGGACCATTAATATGAGACGGCTGTGGAGAAGGGTGACAGCCAGACTGCAGTGTATTTCCATACACTTCACTGATGAACCACAGAATTCCATCCAATCAATCCAGATTAAGTTTCTGTCCTTTTGCACGCTGCCTCTGTCTTGATCACCCACTCATGCTAGCTTTCTATTTCTCTCTCTCTCACTCTCTCTATCTCTCCCTCTCTCCTTTACTCTGGTCGGTTAAATGATGTTTAAACGTCCTTATCATTGAATCATTTTCGGGTTCTGGTAGCAACAGCACTTCACCCAAAGCCTGGCAGCCTCCTACCACGTCCAACCCTGATCGGGAGGAGGGCCGGCTGACATGCGTACACCCATTCAGAGGGTCAATATGTCAGTCTTAATGGGACATAAGTGTCATAGGAAAGGGTCTCAATGTAAAGGTTTGTAAATGAAGTGTTTCTGTCTGTCTAAGGGTGCTTTCACATCAGGGACCCAGGCCTGTTTTCTATTTTACATTACAGTCTCATTTTTTTTTCTCAGATGATGTTGATAATGATTTCATTTTTGGAAATGTGCTCCCCTGAACATGAGATTGATATCAATCTTCTCCTGTCACCCTCAGAAAGAAAGCAACTAAGCATATTTCACAAAACAACAAAGTATTCCTTCAAGGTTAACTTTGTGTCGACCTGAAGCAGCTGTGTGGAGTTTTGATTAAAACACGGTTAACATGTCTTTTCCTTGTACAGATGAAATTCACAGATGCAATGCGCTCCAAAGCTCGTCTATCCATCACAGGATCGACTAGTGAGAATGGTCGTGTCCCGGTGGCTTACCTCCGTCCAGGATTACCCATGAGCCTCAGCATGACTGATCTGTCCTGACCACACCCGAGCCAGTGCCTTACAGCCAATCGACACACATCCTCCCCCACCCCTCTGAAAGTGAGCGGAAATGCTCGTCATCTCCTTCGGTGACCAATTACCACTCACCGTGGGTGATCTGCCCAGATTTCCAATCCGGAGATTAGCCAATCACATCTCTCTGAGGACTCCTGATCTCGCTCTTTTAACATCTAGCCTACAAAGACTGGACAGATGTTGTCCTCCCACCACTTGGCTGTCAGGCTTTAGCAAAGACCTGCCCACCTAAGAAAGTGAATCACTCGACCATCAGCGAGAATGATGGCTGGTCATTTACAAATTCATGAAAAACAATCAAGCACAGTGGACAGTTTTCTAAACAAAACACACATCATTGTTTCATAGATTTTTGCCATGGAGGCTATAGAAACTAAGGACAAGAGGGATGCTGACGTTAACGCAATAACAACACCAATCAGGGATGTGATCAGGAATTGTGGATATAAAAGCAGAATCTTGGTTTAAATGAGTTCAAGTGAACAAAAAAATGACGTCCTGAAAAATCGCATCCATGAAATAATAGTAATTGTGATAGCAGATAATGATAATGATGTTATTGTTCTTAATTGTTTTCCTTATTTCTGCCTGAAAATCCCTAATTAGTAGAGACCCAAGAGATGCATGGACTGACACACACACACATACACACACCCCAGTATGAACACATACACTATACACAGGGATGGGCAAAATCGAGTCAAAATGTATGTTGACACGAAATAATCACAATTTATTTTAAAGCCCCTTTGTGTTGGATTTGAGCATTTCTGACTTGGTGACACTTAGCGGTAGCAGCAACGAACACCAAACAAATGCACCCGGGGACGCTGAGAATAACTGGTGCAGTCCAGGTGTTGCTTTCTACCCAATTTTCAACGGGATGGACTCCTTTTTCTAATAGTTTGAAAAGACAACATATAACAATCCTTCACCTTCGCTCCTTCATGATGAACCTACTCATAGACGGATTAAATGATCAACCAAAAGCCAAAAAAAACATTAACTTCACAAGTATTCAGACACAAATATACTACTTATATTTGATAAATTAGCATTTGGTTATTACGAGTTTAACAGTATCCTATTAATGCGTTGTTTATGGGTAACATTCAAAATGATAGTTTAGACTGTGTGAAGCACACAACTCTTCTACTGTGCGATAGTCAGATAGCATATGTGAAGTCAGTTAAACTACTTTTTAATATCCAGTGTTAATAGCAGTATTACAGGTATTGTATTTGTTTAATTAGATATTTTGTAGTGTAGGGTCAGTCACAGACCAAAAACACTGCACCTTGATGTGGTGAATACAGTGAACACGAGGTAGTGTTTGTGGGTGAGAAAGCAACGGGAGATTGACAGGAATGTGGGGGCGATGTCTAAACTGGGCTGAATATGAGAGAAACACACTCACTAACACAGAGCTGGAAGTTAAGACCTGCAAACTGCAATTAGAAATGAACTGTGGCGACATTGTCAGGTTATAGCCAATCTGGTAGGGGTTGAATCAAATGTTAAATAACACTGCATTTGTCTGAGATTGACTTCAGCTACCCTAACCCAAACACAACAGTCTAGTGTCTCTGCTTTCAGGTCAATTTCAGTGTAAAGCCTCAGACTCTTGACTTTAAAATCGAATTCATGAAGACGTTTCTCTCTCTGACTGTGCCAGTAATCTTTGTCTATGCGTCAAGTGTTGCAAGTAGAGGCAGTGCAGCGTTACATTGCACTAGCTAACGGCCAAGACACAGTACCCAGTGTTCAGATGCTTCATCTCTGTGGGTGTTGGGTATGTGGGTGTAGTATTGACTGTGCAAGATTTCAAATGTAGTGAAAGCGTCACGACAACAGCAGCTTCATCAGTTAGATTTGTTCACTCCTGTAGTGCACTCAGGAGTGTATGGCAGTCACTGTAGTTCTAGAAAATAGACTTGAAGTGTGAAAATACGTGTGACAGACATCAGACGTGCATGGGGGTGGATGACTGAAACGTGTCTGAAACATGTAAGGTGTAGTCAGTGTTTTAACAGTTGGCTACCAGCCCAGATATCAGGTATTGTTCTGTCATTCACAATAGGTTAGGGTTAGGGTTAGGGTTATGGTTATGGTTAGGGTTACTGTGCTGAGATTTGCTAATATCAGTACTTTTTGCATTGCAGTTTTTGGATCCCGCTGACATGACATGTTAAATACGCTCCTTACCTATCTTACAGACAAACGACTACGTGTGCTTGATTAAGAATGTTGCAGCACCGCTCTACCAAAACACACGTTATTATATTAGATATTGAACGCACTCTGCGCATTGAACAGGGACAACACACATAAATATTGTAAACACAGGAAGAAGAAATGCAACAGATGTATTGCATACCGGGTGTCTAGATAGATAGATAGATGGATGGACGGACAGATAGATAGGGGAAATGGTCTTTTTCTATTTTTTATTTGACTTTCTTTTCTCTCTTCAGGAACATATCTTTGTTTCATACGGCCTTTGCGACTATATTTGATCGTGAGATCTTTGGCCTCAGGCACTTTGGTGTTACGGTGCTGGCTTATGCACTCTGTAAATTGGCATTTCAAGTTTTCTCTTTTACAAAATGAAAATGTAAATATTCATCTTGCAGTGGAATTAGCTGATGTTATTCAAACCAACACCATCGTTACTGTTGATCGCAGCTTTCTCTGGGTTGCTGTAAATGAAATGAGTCCCAGTTAGCTGCAGTAAAACTTGACCCCCCCCCCCCCTCCCTCCGCACCCATTCTCATGCAATAACAAGAGGATTAGAAAGAAGATAAATGAACACAATCAGAATGTCTAACTGGGAGATCTAAACAATATATTTACCCTAATAGCGCCCATCCCATCCATTTTCATCTCTCTAGATCATCACGGTCAGCTCCTCCAGAGCCACAGAAGACATTATACACGTGTTTCCACGTGCTGAGGAGTATGACCATTTATATATATATATATGTTCATATAAATATAGTACTTCAAATACATGTGACTAATACTGCCCACCCCTGTCTATAGGTCAGCACACCAATACACATCCCCAATCAGCCTGACTGTACATCAGCACACACTGACATACATGATCACATCTGCACATGCACACACAGTGTTGTCATAGGAGTTCTGAAGCCAACTGGATGACATGCCAAACAGAATGAGAACCAATCAGAGCTCTCCATGCTCAGCCAATGGCAGCTGCTGATACTGAAAACCTGAGCCAATAAGGAGCTCTCACTGCTGTGAGGTGGACAAGAAACTGTGAACAAAGACCTTCCTTTTAATAAATATACTGCACTGACGATGGAAACGGAGACGAGGAGGACGAAGAGAGGACGAAGAGAACGTTTGCATGTCACTTTGAGTTTTTTCTTTCAGATGAACTTGTCAGCCTGAAGCTTTACGCCTGGCTGCATTTTAGTGTTTAATAATGATAGTAATAAGAATAATATTAACAATATTAATTGCAGTATTAATGTGGTTCTTGTTATGTATAGTGTATGTTTTTAAGAACTCAAGTCTGCTGTTTTCTTTCACCAGGAAGCTGTTATTTGTGCTGTTAGTGAGAAGCTAGCTGGTTAGCTGAAAAGCTTCTCCCACATCATGATAAATGCCCAAGACGTGATATAAACGTCTGGTTTAAGTGACGCTGAAAATGTCAAGGTATCGACTTCCATTTCTTTTCATGGCCTCATATCATTTTTACATAGACCATAATGTGGTAATTATCAGAGATAGGAGAGATAATCAAATGATGAGGAGTTCCTACAGAATCCCAAACATGTCAACCACTGAGAGAAATGATCACTCTGGTATAATTTCATTTTCTATTAAACTTATCGATTTTGACCAACATCTTGTTAGTTGCTTTTCAACAGAGCAAATGAAGTAGTGGATAAATGGACACCCCAAAAATCGACCACAAAGTGTGGGTTATATTTGACATATATTAACACAAAGTCTATTTGTAGTTGCCTTGTGATCTGACCGTTCAGTATATCTTAAACATGCCTGCCCTCTAGAGAAACACGCAGACATTAAAGGACACTCTAGCATACAGTAGACTGTCCTCAGACAAACACAACAACATTTGTCATTTTGTTCAAAATGACTCTTGTTTGTGTTGCTGGTGACCTCCAGTGGTCGTATGAATTATGACTCTTGTCTGTGAGGAATCAAGGCTGGGACTTGAAGTTCTTATCGAGATGCCTTGTAGGGAGGAGGTGTGTGTGTGGGGGGGGGGGGGGATGGACGGTGACTTTGACTGTTCACTTTATATTTCCTTATGACTTGCATTTCCTAAACTGCTTTGTTACCGCTTGTTACCGTGATCATTCCCCAGCCTTCAAGAAGTCCACACCAGTCTCACACCAAATGCACAAGGGCAAATAGTTTGTGAAAGGCAGTGCATAGACGGGCAGCCCTAAGCAGCTAACTTGGATGCTGTTACTAGGAATGTCACGAGAACCAATCGGTACCGAGTTGATGCCAAAATTCTAAAAACGTGACGGTACTCGTTTTCAACATTACTGAAGGTACCATATGATGCCTGCCCTGCAGGGTCTGCAGGTGCCAAATGTGGCTGCTTCTGTCCTCTCTGTGTCGGAGTTTGACACACACACACACACACACACACCACACTAGAGCCATGCAGCAGGGAGATCCAGATATCCAGAGATGCAGAGATCCTCTATGTTCGAGAAGAGGGTTCTCTCGTGGGGGAAAAAACTGAACTGAACTGAACAAACTGAATTTCTATCTTTTGTTGCTTATTGTTAAATCTCTGAAAAGTGGTGTTTTTTTATACTGAACTCTGGACTCTTTATTTCTGGTGAATGTTATTGGGACTTGCATTTGATTATCTTACACTTAACTCCCCAGATCCACTTAGTTTGAACCAATCCAACAGCATCCAATCAGGTTTCAGGAGAAAACCATGAAGAATTGGCGTTACGTTACTGAGCACCAGATGGATCCAGTTACTCTGCTGTTAAAATGACATTACATTTGGTGAAGAGCGTATATGGCTTGTTTAGGACTCGAGACCTGAGTTGGGACTCGAGTCACAGACTTGAGACTTACTTGTGACTTGCTAAACAATGACTTGGTCCCACCTTTGGTAGCCCATACCCAGTGAAATGTCACCATGTCAGTGAAATTAAACTACTGCTTGCAATCTGAGGATACATATAGACACATGTACATATTACTTGGGATTTATTGTTTGTTTTGGGGGTTTTTTATCGGATTTGGTATTGAGAATCGTGGAAATTCACTGGTATTGGTATCATATACTAGATTTCTGGTATCGTGACATCCCTAGCTGTTACATCCTACACCGGAATGTAAACAATTTCAATATACATTTTCTTACCTGGTACCCCATCTTCTCTGATATTTTCTGCCATGCTTTAGATTTTATAGCTGTATAGACATGAGAGCCAGTAATCAGATTAGTAAGGCGATTCACAGATGGACTTTTCCTCCATTCTTCTCTACGGTAAAATTGTTGCCATCATAATTTATGATTATGACTTAACTTGTGGAGGTTTCCAGTTCTAGGTGTGTGTATTTGGGGTGTGACTGCTTTGTTTGGATCAACTAGTGGACAGGCAGATGCACCACAGTGCCTCTGACTCTGATGCAGGAGACCAGAGTTCACATCCTGTTGAAGACCAACAACTAAAACTCCTCTGTGGTAAAGTTGCTGTTAACCTTCAGTGTTACTCACCAAACACATTATGTGCATCCTCAAACAAACATGTTGAATGTATCTTTCTTCCTCATGAAACATTTACCTACATTGTTTACTTGCTAGAAGTCTTTTCTTTCCTTGCCTTGTTCATTTCTGCGTTCTGGCACATCACAGACTCCTGTAGATCAGTGCAATAGTGTTTGACAGGAAGGACCCACATGCTTGTATATGAACGCATGTGAGGACCCACTCATAAAAAATGCTCCATGGCACACTAGTGGTCTTTAACCACGATCTTTCCCTAATCTTAACCAGTTGCCTCACTTTAACCATACTTTCAAGGATAAATGTTTGTCTCACTGTCAACAAATCCCACAAAAAGGGACCCAAACTTGGTCTTTCAATACCTTCAATACCAATACTACAAAATAAAAAATAAATAAATAAATGACTCGATAAATAAATAAATAAATATGCCATTAAAAGTAGCAGTAATAATATTAAAAATGAATTTAGTAATTCATTAATTGATAAAACATGATTTTGATTTGCTTTTCTATTTATATACTTTTGTATTAATGTCCTTATTTATTTACTCTTGTTTGATTTACACTTTTATTTATTTATGTATTTATTTTTTATGAATTTTAAAATGTATTATATATATGTTTGCATGTAATTTATTTGTGTATTTATTTTTATGAATTTTAAAATGTATTCTATATATTTTTGCATTTATCTTATTTATGTATTTATTTTTGCATAATTTTGCTTTATTAATTTTATATTTATTTTTAAATGTATGTATTTATTTATGTGTTTAAGCATTTATTTATGCATGATTTTCCCTTAGCATTTCACCCCCTTTGTTTCCCCAAACTTATCTTTCGCTGTTCTTTTCTTTACATTTATTCACACATTTGTTTTACATTTCTTCATGCATTTCTGCTTCATTATGCAAGTGAGGGGGCGTTGCTTTCAAGTTGTGTCATGCTTCCTCAAGTCCGTTTTTCTTCTTGTACACTGATTCGTTTAGCTGAACAGCCAATCAGAGTAATTTCTCTCACCACCGATTCAACATGCTGCAATGGTACATGCAATTGGGCGAAAAAGACACGGTCTGACTGAAGTCGACTTTGCGGGACACACCGCAAAATCTAGGCCGACAGACGCTCGCCGACAGCTCCAAACTTTCCGACGACCGACCGTCGGCTTGGTGTGTCGGGGCCTGAAGGATGTTTCCACACTTTTTCAGTGAACTCTGATTAATCAGCATCATTTAGGCTCTGATGTCTGGAGATTGGTAAGTACGCTGATCAACCATGCATATTCATCACTGATGAAGATTACTGGCTTGGCTTTTCATTTATAAATGCTTTAAAATTGTAAATTTGGCTGCTGAATTTTAAACCAAATTCCTGGGGGTTGAGGAGTAATGACCCCTGTCCTGACTCCTGCAGTGGGTAACGTCACAGAACTCCATCTACGTATATCCTGTGACATTTTATCATTTGATGTGTAATTTAGTTCATTGTTGTGTTCATTGTAAAGTCAGCAACACTGACTCTACAACATGGGTTTTCAACAAGCGGTTATGGTATTATTGCCAACTATAGAATAAAGCTGTCTGTCATGACAGTTAGTACTACTGAAGCCCTTGTCTTTACACTGTCTCTCTGTCATCTGACAGCAGCAGGTATCCGTTCTATCCCCCCAAAAAATAAATGACGCATGGCAGATCTGCTACACTTTGTGCCACCAGCATCACACTGTTGTAAAATAAGCACAGAACCCCTCCGTACTGACGCGCACATCACATTTGATGAATTATTGTACACAGTTTCTTCAGCACATCAACAGGCGTGTTTTCCCAAACTGTCAGCACGTCATGATGGGGAGAGCTTTACAAAATTACCAAAAGTGCGTTTGGCACAGAGCAGCAACTAACCATCGACTTGTGGAGGTAAATGACTAACTGTCATTTACCTCCACCTGTCAGATAAATGACTGACTGTACTGACTGATCTGCTGATTCTGACAGACAGGCTGGACATCTGAAACATGATGCATCAACCCTGCTGTCTCAACAGACCAATCTCGTAGACAAGAGGCTTTTATTACCACCAAATCCGAAGGACTAGGAAGGAGGTTGTGTTTTCACCAGCGTTGGTTTGTCTGTTAGCAGGATTACTCCAAAAGTTCAAGACGTATTTGAATGAAATTTTTTGGAGGGTTGGGGCTCAATGAACAATACATTTTGGTGGCGATCCGGATCATGGTCCAGATTCAGGAATATTTTAAGAATTCTGATCAGCCTGAGCATTAAAACCACAGTGTATAACACATGCGCAGTGTAACTGATGACGCGTTGATGACGCATGACCCCGCCTTCTTCCTTTAGAGAGAGAGCGGGGGGACGACTGTAGATTCTTTTTTTTACATTAAACTCTGTGAAATTACAGTTGAGTTGGTCCAAAGCACACTTGGTGATATTTGGAAAGAGTAACGACGACGTTTTATGTGAATTTTTTAATTTTAGTTTGTTTCTGTTCAGTTTGAATGAAGTGTTTTACGATGCTCCGCTATGTACAGCTGATCTCAACATCAAGATGATGGCACAAGCTGCACGGAGGATTAATCCATATTTCGTGAAACAAAAAAACGTTTTTTCATTTTTGAACTACAAATGAATTACGGATTATTATGCTCATTTTCAGGTTCATACTTGTATTTTGTGTTTCTACTAGAACATGTTTACATGCTGTAGTGTTCAAAAAACCTTTATTTTCCTCATACTGTCGGCCTGAATATACCTGTATTCTCCCTCTCTCTGAAACGCTCTGTTTTAGTGCATTTCAACGGAATTGCAACGGAATTACAACAGAATTGCGATGCCTGGC
The DNA here is from genome assembly GCA_916701665.1 of Sebastiscus tertius. NCBI lineage: Eukaryota > Metazoa > Chordata > Actinopteri > Perciformes > Sebastidae > Sebastiscus > Sebastiscus tertius. The sequence continues at coordinate 92 of CAKAOH010000674.1, read as the reverse complement.
AACAGTTTGGGTCCATGTTTACTTCCTGTCAGCTGATGTTATTTACATACACTGCAACAGGAAATAAACTGGGACCCATTTAGAATGTTTAC
>CAKAOH010000673.1:0-30650 GCA_916701665.1 Sebastiscus tertius | reverse complement strand
ATATTATTTCTTTATATTAATCTTGTCTCTAAAGTGTTTTTTTTTTGTTTGTTTTTTTTCCTCTTCCTGCACTGAATATTATCAATTTATTTTTTTGTTATGTTGTATAGTCTTAAATTGTGCAAAACAAATAAACAAATAAACAAACAGCATTAGCTACTTTCAGTGAAGTCATTTTCTGGGACAATAAACTGCATTATCAACACAAGCAACGCAGTGAACTAGCAGGATTAACTAACAGGAGCAGCCAGCTCTCTGAGAGCAGCAGAGAGGAGCTAGTTAGTGTTAAACAAGCTAATAAATAAAGCTATCTTGAGTGTTTGGTACCTTTTTGATCGCTTCAGCAGAGCTCCAGGAACAAAATGTGACTTGTTGTGGTTCGGCACCGCAGACCAGTGGCTCGGATCCGACATGCTGGAGGGTTTTATAACCCAGTTTCAAAGTTAATGTTGATTTCAGAGAGCTGGAGCTCAGAGTCTGTGCGGAGCTGCTCCTCTCAGCACCATCACCATCTCCTCCTCTAGTCTCCTCTAGTCGGCTCTCCGGGTCCTTTTGTGTGGGTCCGCCTCGTGTTAGTTACATCCTCCGGTCGGCTCTCTCACCGTGATCCTGTCCCCAGAAACAACACCTCCATGCCGGGTTGTATTGTTGTGTATTACCGGTCACATAGCAGCAGCAGACTTTAGTTTGGTCAAACAGACGTTGCTGCTGGTTGTCTGTTTGTGTCCGTGTGAGCAAGTTGGAGCCTGATGCTGCGTTCAAGTGCTGCTCGTTATCTCCAGCTTCTTCTCACTGCTTCAAAAAAATCCGCTGTTTTTAGGTACTGCAAAAAAAATGCCATAATAACCTTTCAGCATATTGTAATTAAAGTGTTCTTAGAGAGACTTCTTCACCTCCTCATGGCTTTTCAGGCTTTAAAAAAATCTAGCCCGAGACGGGAGACTTTGGCCAATCACAGGTCATTTCAGAGAGAGAAAGCGTTCCTATTGAGCGTTCGTATTGGTTGTGCTCCGGCTGATGGGCGGTGCTTGGCATTTCTTCAACAGATCTCAACATGGCTGCCTGGTCACAAACTTTTTAATTTTACAGCTAAACCCAAGCCCCCAAGAAGTGCGCCGGTCGTCGATCCCGACTATTGTAGTGGCCAAACGGTGGTACTACAACCTCCATGTCCGTCATGTGATGCCATTGGGCCCAAAAATACTTTTTCCCCATAGACTTACATTGGGGAGAGAGACGTCCGTAACTCACTGGATAATTTTTTTTGAGGTGAATCAACTCAGTATGAACGCTAGCCCTTATTTAAATCATTAAAACGCACTAATAGCTGAATCCAGAGTTATTTCCCTTCCTCCGTTCATGTGAGTGAGACCCAGACCACGGCTGGAGCGCCAAGCCGTGACGACGGCATGCCATTGGGACCAAGTGACAGAGTTATGCGACTGAGTGGACGCCACTCCGCCAATCATCTCGGACGCTACTCCGCCAAGATCCGGGTACTTTTCCAGACGGAAGTCGAGCCATTTAGACTTCATGCGCCAATGAGCAACTCTCATAGGAATGGTCGAAGCCCCGCCTCCAACGCTGGATCCAGTTCTTTTAATACCTCCATGGTTTAGGACTGCAAAAAAAATCCATAATAACCTTTCAGCATATTGTAATTAAAGTATTCTGAGGAAAAAAATAGACTTCTGCTCCTCCTCATGGCTCTGTTTTCAGGCTTTAAAAAATAAGAGAGAGAGTGTTCCTATTGGCTGTGCTCCAGCTGGTGGGCGGTGCTTGGCATTTCTTCAACAGATCTCAGCATGGCTGCCTGGTCACAAACTTTTTCATTTTACAGATAAACTGTGCACCACAAGATGTTTCTGGAACCATGACCGTTTTATAAAAAAATAACCTTTTTAATCCTATTTGCTCATTTTATACCCGCTGCAGCTTTAATGCTCATCACAGTTTAGCAAAGCCCAATGTGAAAACTTTAAGTCACTCATTTTTGCCTGTCCAATAGTCCAAATCACAATGATATTCAATAATCAATGCTATGAAACTGAAAAAAACAATTGGTATGGAATCATTTTTGAAATATGGAAAAGTCGATTTATTCTTTTAGGATCCAAAAAGGCACATTTTTTTAAGATTTGGAATAAATGGATCAAATTTATAACCCCAATACGAGCAGACTTTTATGATTTTACTGATGTGTTCAGTTTGATGGAGAAGGATGCATGGGCATGTAGGCTGTATACGTGTGAGTAATGCAGATGAATACTGATGTGTATGGGTTAAATCTGGTCGGTTAATAAGTCAAAGTTAATAATAGTCAGAACCATTTCCATAGAAACACTCTCTTTACCTCTTTGGTCACTCATGTGCGTTCATACCAGAGTGGCAATTTCCTACAGCACCTGAAAGCAGCGTAAAATGCTGTTGGGTTATACCATGAGGAGTCTGGCAGAGGGAGGATCCCAGCCAAACTTTAAAACAGTGGTACATTCCACTGCACATAGTACCTCTAGTGTTAGTGTGGCCTATTTATAGCCTGTATGTATGTATGTATATTCATTTCATTTAATATCAGAACAAAAACACTATGTTATGTTACATTATATACTCTAAGTGGAATGCTGAATCTGTAATAGCATGCAAAATCAAAAGACATGTATTTATTTGAATTGAGAATCCTAAAGCGATGCAGATGGTTGGTTGGTTGCTTTGAAAACATTTGCTAGAGGTCAATGCCTATGAGTTGCAAAGGGGTCTAAGGGAATGATGACTATTATGACAATGCTGCACATTTGTGGAGTTCAATAGCTTTCCTTTTATAAACATTATAACATTATTATGATACTATCAGCATTACTCTCACTAGAGTCCATTTAGTCACATGATCCCCTCGCTCCCGCACCCTATTCATCCTTCTCTGCCATCAACAATTCCCTGATATCTAGTTGTAACAGACTATCTCCTCCCGTCTAAACAGATCGTCACTCTTCCTCGCCTTACTAGTGAGACTTGTCTGTGCCTCATACAGCCTGTTATAGACATTTCTTTTGGCCAGTTCTTGACTTTTGAGGCACATTTTAAATGTTTGGTTCACGGAAATGATCGTGTTCATTTGATCTCACTTTGATCATTGGAAGTTCCTCTTGTAGTTTCCTGTGGTGGCTCCCTATCAAATTTAGTAATCAGTACAAAATTACCCTCATATCTGCGTGGTCAGGTTGCGTCATGGTAATCTACTACAGCTGTACATCAGCAGTAGGTCACTGAGGTCATCAGATCATGGCTTATTAGTTGTGTGTAGATTGTGACATTATAGTTGTGGCTGCTAAACTGTGGACATTTTAAAATAGCATTTGTTACCTTCGCCAAGGCCGAGGGCCAAGGAAGGAGGTTATGTTTTCACTGCCATTGGTTTGTTGGTTTGTTTGTCAGTTAGCAGGATTACTCCTAAAGTCTGTGATGGAAAGAGTAACGACTACGGTTTAGGTGAGTTTTATTTTGTTTCTGTCCAGTTTGAATGAAGTGTTTTACGATGCTCCGCTACGTACAGCTGATCTCAACATTAACAAAAATACACGTGGATCCTGGCACTAACTGAACAGAGAGGGGGGCTAATCATATTCGGGCCGAGGTCTGCGCTCTTCGAGTGCCATTCTAGTTTAGGAATGCACCGATACCGGACAGTATACCAAGCCGATACTGACTCAAATAGCTGGTATCAATGACAATGGGGCTGATCTATTTGATTCAATTCTATGTTTGTATACAATATACATTATATACTGACATTTTTAAGTTTTGATAAATTTGTTGCTCTATTAAAAAGGTTTACAATTGAATTTTAATTCCTGTTAATTTTGAAGATTTGCAGGTGTACAATTATTATTTTAATACAATTCAGTAACATTTTATCTATGTATTGATTTGTTACATTTTGTTTTACAAAGTTAGGAAAGCAATGTTTAAGTTAAGCCTGATTCAGTCACGTCCACACAATGAGACATACAGCTTATTAATTAAACAAAGGTATCGGATTGGTACTCGGTATCGGCCGATACCCAAAGCCCAGGTATCGCTATCAAACTATCGACTGAAAAAGTCAGATCGGTGCATCCCTACATTTGTTTAGATTTTATGTCTATATCTTCATGTTGCTTTAATACCTTTCAGGCCTTTTCATTTTAGAAATTTGCATAAAGGTGCCATAATAATACAATGCCCAAAGTTTATTATATACTGCACTCTCCTCATAATATGAATCCTGCACCAGGTACCAGGCAGCTCTTGTGTCATCTCTGCATTGATGCCATCAAGACGAATCTCGACATATTCAGTGTATCAGAATCAATGGTTGATGCCGGCAAGCGATTTACTTGCATACAAATATAGGATCTGATGCAAGAGAATAAACATGTTGCTGGATGGTGGAACAACACATACAGGGGCGGTCTGTGATGCAAAATGCTGTGAAGAATGATGCCAGCAAATGTGCAATCTGCCATACTGTCGCATCAGATTACTGTGTGAAAACTGCGTTGGTTTAAGGAATGCATGTTTATCTCGTTTGATTTTTTTTGCATTCCCACTCAAAAAAATGTGCTCATTTTTCAGCCGAGCAAATGGGATTCATTACTGTACAGCGCACGGTGTGACAGCCGAGCGCTGCTCACACATCCAGAGACATGCTGGATGCAGCCGCCTCTGTTTGCAGTGTTGCCTTCCTCCACAGCACCCAGCACCGTTGCCAAGCAACCCACATAGACTTAGAGACAACTAATAAATGATGGGTCTTCACTGGTGAAACAGAGGCACCTTAATATACAAAAAACAACTCAGACTTATTGCCTATTTCCTTTTTCTATTCCATGTATATTTCACACTTTTTATGAAGTTATACAGTATTATCTGTCATTAGAAAACCACTCAGCAGAAACCACTGATGTTAGCTGTTAATTTGACTATTGTTGTTCAAAATGTGTCAATGTAGTTATCAAAACAATCACACCACATGGTCCATTTAGTAACTATCATCCTCAGCAGATGGAGTTTGCATCAGCTGTCATATAAATGCAGATGTTCAAGTCACAAAATCTTGTGATACGACTGAAAGCACCGGAAAAAGCTGCTAAATGGACCTTGTGGTGAGGTTTGTCAACTGCTGTTTCAAGGGTCAATAATTACTACTTTTGATCTTTTTTTACAGAATAAGCAGAGATTAAAAAAAAATGTTAATTTGAAGCAGCATCTATGATTCACGTGACCAAAGTCTTATGACTTCACTACATTTTTGTACATGTGGCGTTTCCCTAGTGGGAATTAGTGGACGTAAAACAGCTGGGCACTGTAGTTTTGAGTAAACATGATTCAAGAGTAAACAGTTCATTTGTTGAGGACTATTTTCTAGGGATGCACCTATTATGAAATTCTGGGCCGATACTGATACCGACGTACAGTATAAAATAACAATTTGGCCAATAGCTGATAGCCAATGCTGATACTGATGTTTTTGTTGTTGTTGATATTTATTCTTTTTTAGTGCCAGGGAAACAAAGACCTCTTCATTATGAAAAAATAACTGGGCTGTTTTAAAGTCATTCAGCATTTCATTACAATGTCTTTGAATGAGCACAAATTCAATCATACCAATGTATGAAACAACCTTGCGAAAGTCTACTTATTTGCCGATAAGCCAATGGCCGTCAACAAGGCGAACATCGGCCAATACCGATCTGTGCATCTCTGCTATTTTCAGCAGCGGATTAATACATGTTTGGTGCTCTAGCAAGTATTTGCACCAACAGGGTGGTGTATGTGGGATTGAATTCAAGCCAGTGCAAACGTGTGGCTCATTTATGTGGTTTTAATAGTTTTTGGACTAAATGAAGCTTATGCGTAAATTCAGTCAGGAAGACTAGGGTTGCCATCTCATTCATTCTCATTCATTCTGGGTCTCTCTCATGGGCTATTACTATGTCAGCTGATTCTGGGTGTCTCTCTTTTCAGTGACCAATCAGATCTTGCCATATCTCCCTAAACCAATCACATTGTTGTTGTCAAAAGTTTAAAGCTCTTCTCCTCTATGCTGCTTTCAGTGTCAGTATCAGCACAAACTGATGCAACCTTCCACCACCCAATCACCTCCAGATTCATCACATCAGAGTAATCCTGCTCCATTTCATTCATCGGATCTGCATCAATCTTTTCACTACAACCATCACCAGTGTCTAGACCCAGGGGGTATAATCCTAAATCCAACTACGGCATCACTTCCCCCTTACTATGTCACATTGGGTCTAAATCGCCAAAGACTGTTACTATAGCTGCAAAAGCAATTTTATGTAGATCAGTGACTTGTTGGTTTTTGTGTTGAACTGACTCATTGATGAAAGACTTTTAAAAGACATTTAACATGTTCTGTTGATGGAAATCGTCTGCGTGTGACCTGGCGGTCTTACCTCCAGGGATGAAGGGTTTGTAAGGGGCTGCAGGGACTGCAGGGGCTGCATGGGCTCAGGAGAGTGGGGCTCTGGCATGTGGGCGACAAACTGTAAGGCAAGACATGTTTGCATGGATTAGTGAGTCTGTCATCAGTCAGCAGCAGAGCTTCGGTCGAGGGTTAGAGGTTGATGGCTGCCTCTCGGTGGCAGACATCAACAGCCGATGGTGACAGACACTCAGCGGCTGTGTGCAGGGTGGTGCTGCTGCCTCTAGAGTTTGTTTGGCTGGGTGCAACACTGGGTGCATTCGATTAGTCGGCTTTGTGAGCTCTCACACCACGGGAAGTTGGTAGCTTGGTGTCAACACACCAGAAAGGAAATTACATCGCCCAATGCGTGTTTACTGAACATCTAATGCAACAGTGTTAGGGAGTGTCTCACATCTGGCAACACGTTGTATGTTATGATGTTGAGGATGTTGAGGATGTTGAGGACAATACAGTTCCTGTGAGCCCTACACGTCCTCAGACTGTACTTTATTTAGAATACATATCGTCTACCATTTCACATCTTAATTCTCTATCAAAATATGCATGCTCAGCCATCCTATATCATCCTGATGCTGACCCAGCGCAGAAGCTGTTTTCTATTGATTTTCCTGCTCAGATGTATAAGCTGTGCCTTGTGGGCACCACAGTGCTGTCTCAGTGCTGCAGAGGCTTCTCAGTGCTAAACACAGCACCGGCTACCAAAGCACTAATGAATGTGTTGTCATAGTAATGCAGGGAGGACGGTAGGGAAAACAACTCCTTGCACAAAGGCTCCTCGTTCTGTAGTGTCGGCTCATAATTACACAACACATGCAACTCATTACGTTGTATTTCATCTTAACACATTTCCTCCTTCAGACCCCTAAACCAAAGCTCTCGACGGCGCTCTAGTGAGTAATCGGCCGTCATTTCCATTTTGCATTTCCATTTTGTCGGCACTTCATCAACACGGAGTGTAAACTGAGTAGAAAATCTCAGACTGACTCATTGGTGACATTCACACTGAATTTCTGATTCGCGCAGATGTTCAGGTCGTTCAGGTGAAGTTAATTGCAGTGGCAGCTACAACCTTTCGGTTGCAAGATAGCAGCAGGATTGTCTTTACTGCCAAAATAACAACAAGTATCAGCATATTCTAAGATCTTCTGGTCATACTGTTGCACATCACTTACAGAGTAAATGATTTAAACTGTCAATAAAAATCACAAAATAATCTTCACTAAGCATGTGCATCTTGCAAAAAGTTGATTGTGTACTTGTATACTTGCAAAGCACATTTTTCTGCAAACAATTTTATGCTATGTTTGTCATTTTGCACTGCTGGTGGTGTAATTTTCATGCCTTTTCCTACGCATGTCCAGCAACATGTGACATGTGTCAATTTCCGCTCCAGTCTTCAAAATAAAACGACTTAGTTAGGTTTAGGAATAGATCAACTTGGTTAGGCTTAGGCAACAAAACTACTTAGTTAGGTTGAGGAAAAGATCGCGGTTTGGGTTAAAATACTGTAACTCCGGAAGTGCTGTGATTTAGGTAAGGAAGAGCCCATCATGAAACCTGCATGTCACAGATGTGTTTCAAGCAGATGTGTGTCTGGACTGATGCATCCATCAGCAGCCAACCAGTAAAACCCTGAGCCCCTCCCTGTTTGCCGAGCGTGAAACCTCCTCTGTGTCTCTGTGCGGGAGCAGTTAAGAGCCTAAAATTGAAACAAAAACAGCGCATGCTCTGCTGAGATCATCCACGGTGGAGGCAGATGGATGGATCAGAGAATGGGGATGTGAGCAGGGAGCTCCTACGCCTTATGGATCAGCATCTAGTGGATCAGCATCTAGTGGGCAGTAGGTACCCCCCTCCTCCTTCCTCCTCCTTCCCCACAAAAAGAGGGCTACATTCACTCAGGAGGAAGCGTGGGCGGACATAAGACTGCAGCCATGTCCTTTGATGGAGAAAGGATTCACGGATTGTCAATTATATAGAAATAACATATCTTTTCTCCTTAAAGACTGAGAGCCATTTGTCTGTCTTGTGGTGCTGCGAGGGGGAGCGTGTGATTCATGCAGAAATGGTTCATGTGAGATTAAAAAAGAAGGAGGCAATAGAGCTGGGAAAAACACAAAACAACATGAGGACAGAATTCACACTGAGGAGATTTACCTCAGTTGAAACATTCGGTCGGATTAGTATATGACACATTGTAAATGCAATTTGACAATGAAAAATAGAAACATGCATAAAACCTAACTGTGAGTAATTTAATGACGGATAAATAAATAACAATTGAAAAAAATACTATTGAATGCATTTTGCTGTGTGTATTTGTCAGTGTGTTGAATGTGATGCGAGTGAAGAAAACGTGTAAACAGTGTTGAGAAACTGAGTGAAAAGAGTGATATTTAAGTGACATAAACTTTAAACAAAATAACTTCCTCATCTTCACGAGTTCTCTGTTGTTCCAGCAGTTTGGTTTTTCAAGTTTAACCAGCCATGAATTGTGCAAACACAGTGAGGCTATACACTTCAAGGTTGGAAAGTTGGATTTCTCTGCATCCAGTCTGGGGTAAATTAGTTTAAAGATTAACAGGCAGGCAGGGAAAGTCTTACTGATAATTAATATTGATGAGACACCTGTAGCTTCATCTATACTAAATACATTCCTGCTTTAAAAAATACAAAACATAAGAGCAAACTGAGAGCAGATAATGAAGCCTGAAGAAAATGTCATCACCCCTGGGAGAAAACATGAGGGATTATTTGCATTTCCATCAGACTCAACAGCCACTATCTATGGAAAAAGTCTGCTTGTTGACACTAGAGTACACCGATATGATAAGTAAGTAAAGTAAGTTATTTGTATAGCACCTTTCACAGATACAAAATCACAAAGTGCTTTACAATAATAAAAAAATACATCAGTCAATATTAAAAGTAGCAATGACAAGCAACAGGGCTGTCAAGCTAAAAACACACCAAAACAAACAAATGAGGACACATAAACAGGTAACAAATACAGTCAAGAAAAGGGCCAATAAAAGCAATAAATGAAGTGGAGATGATTATTCAGATGAATTAACAAAAAGCCTGTCTAAATAAAAACAAAAATATGAGCACATAAATACTCACTCTTATTACAACTTTTTAAAAAAAACAAAAGTTTCACATGAGGATGAAAATAAAAAAGCAGAACTTACTCCAGGGTCAGAGAGGGGATCTTCAGTTTATCTCTCCTGGACTTCATGGTTGCTGATCACCGAGCTTCTCTTCACCAAAGTGCGGCACCAGGCGCTCTCTCTGCCGGCTTGCAGACACTCATCGCTGCGGTGGATGACTAAAAATAACCCGGTTAACGGGAGTATCGTTTACCAGCAGCTTCAGCGGATTCCGGAGAGGTTGATTTCTTCCCCCGTATACGAATAGCTCCTATAAAACGCAGTTACATTTAAAAAGAAAACGACGCGCCCAGCAGATAGAGTTGCGCGTCTCGTCTGTCTCCAAGGCGCACTAGAGATACTGAGGCGCACCAGAGAGCTCTACTGCCACAGAGCAGGAAGAGCGACGGGTCTAACCTCCATGTGACTGGTGGGGAGGGAGGAAGGGAGGAAGGGGGAGTCTATTGGAGGGGGAGGCTAAATCAATTTGGGCGGTGGGTGGGTGACAGTCAACACAGGCGAGGTTGGCTGAGGACGAGGGGAAAAGTTAAATTAAAAAACACTGGGGTTTGTTCAGTTCATAAAACATCATATCTTTTTTGCTTATCTGCGTAATATCACAATGACACGACGCAACAATAAAAGTTTTCACTTGTGCATTGTGTGATGATGAGATGATGTGATGATGCTTCACCCATAAATCCGTTGTGTTTGTCTCTGTGCGCTGAAACAATGAGTTGAAGCAGAGTCGTGCAGGCTGGCAGGCTGCTGGTCGGGTCGTGATGAGGCTGGCTGGGGAATACCTCCGCTGCAAACAGAGACAGGCTGACAGCTGACACACATCATGCGTTTCTCTCTCTCTCTCCGCCACGCATACTGCACGTGTGTGTGCGTGTGCGTGAGTGTATAGGCTCTGTCTTGTAAGCCTTTATTTTTTTATTATAGGAAGTCATTAATTACCCGGAGAGAGTCAATTTCCCCAGGAAGCAGTGTCAGTGTGTGTGTGTGTGTGTGTGTGTGTGTGTGTGTATGTGTGTGTGTGTGTGGCTAAAACACATTTCTGAGCATCTGCTTTATTCCCAGCTCCTCGGGTGCATGTGCGCGCACGTGCAGACTTGAGTTTTTTTTACACGTTTTTGCAGCATGATTTCCCAAGCATGTGTAGGAGTGTGTTTAGCTGTGTGTGTGTGTGTGCTGGTGGATGTGTGTTTGCAAGTGCATGCTTGAAAGGCAATTGTAGGCTGCAGCAGGTGGGTGTGTAAGTGTGTGATATCCAATAATTGCATTACTTGAAAGTCAATTTGTGAACATCCAATCTATAGGCTGTGTGTGTATGTGTATGTGTGTGTGTGTGTGTGTGTGTGTGTTTATGTGGTTGTCACTATTTGCACCTCAGCTTTGTTTCTATGCCTGCATCTCCAATGGCAACCGGTGACAGCGATGACACCAGTGTCTTCCTGGTTGCTAGGGAGCTGGCGATGGTTTGCCATGGTTGCCATGAGCTTGATTCAAGTTAAGCAACAGTGACCAGCCTGCATGTACACGCACACACACACACACACACACACACACACACACACACACACACACACACACACACACACACACACACACAGACAAACACAGTCTTCCTCCAACATGACTGACATGATACAGTGTATTTACTTGTTGGAAATATTAAACTCTAATGCAATATTGTAAGTTTTACATTATGTGCCATGATGTCCTTATTCGTATTATTGTTGGTAGGAATAGCAGTAGTGCCCTACGACTCTTTTTTTTTGCATCCTATTAAGGAAAACAAGATCAAATAGGATCAAACTTAAACCTGCAATAGCTGATATAATTGGCCACTTGGGGAAAGTTGTTAACACAACATTGACATATTACCTTCTGAGTTGTTATGGTATTTATTTGAAGTCATGTTTCTGGCCACCTGATGAATGTAAGTCCAATACTGACTCTCTTTTAGCTCTGTTTTTAGTCTCCACCACCTCCTGAGAGAAATATCTGTCTCTGTAGCTGGTAAATGTTTCAATATGTTTAACCAGCTTGTCTCTAACTGTGTGTACAGTAAGGCTTCTAGAGAATTTTCTCTGAAAACAGCTGCCTGCTGCGGCTCAGTGAGAGTGAACCAAAACTGTAAAGTTGCGAGGCGGACATCTTTACAATGAGCTGAAACCCACTTTAAAGCTCCGTAAAACCGATTGGAGATGCAGATTCAGGTGATAATTATCTGTCGGTTCATCATTACGAGTGACCCCTTAATTGTCACATTGTGATTTGATATATTGTTATTATAAAACCTTCGATTATAGACAATTTAAGATTGTCAGACACCAATCAGAAAACATCCTTAACAACATACAACAACACAAAACAGATTCTTCCCCTGTATTGCTCCTCGACATCATCAGCTTCTGCATTAGCTGGTCAGTTTTTTGTAGTTTGCTATATAGAGTGACCAGATCCCAACAAACCAAATGTGGGACAAAGAGTATGTTTGTGTGGGACAATGTGGGACAGGTTACCGAGGCTGAGAGATAGTCTACAATTTTGATATAATGTCTATCTAACTTAAATAATAAAACATTTCTATTCTGCCCCTTATCTTGTAACGTCTCTATGCTTTGCCCGAATGCATCCATAGATCGCCACATCTCTTTTTGAGCCACATGTTTCTTGTGAGACTCACATGAACTGCGTCTCTTCATGTTGGGGAACAACAGAGCTGTTGTCTGGAAAGGTAGGAGCATATTGAGACTCAACACCATTTAAAGATGTATTTCTGCCTTGAAAATCAAGAGAAAGTCAGATGAGCCAGTCCAGTCACATGTTGGAAGGCTTCAGTCGATGTCTCGAGAGAGAATGGTGAATCATCTGTTGTACAACCAACATGAAATGGCATCTGTCTCAAGCACGGGGTCCGAGATCACAATAACAAAAATTATGTGTGTGTGTGTGTGAATGTGTGTGAGTGAGTGTGTGTGTGTGTGTGGTGGGGTGTTCCCACTCCCGTTTGCTTGGTAATTGTTTTGTTAGAGCAGTAGTTAATAGGAGAGTCGGTTTCTCAGTTACCATGGCGATGAGGGCTTTCCTGCTCTTCCCTTCCCATCAGTCTGTGTGCTTCCTCCCATCTCTGCTGTGTGAGATGAAGCTTAGCTAAACGATGTTTCAACAAGCAAATGGCAGCCAAGTCAGATTTCGGGTTTAATATGCTTTAAATCCAGTGAACTGGACTGTTTTTAATATTATGTTTTGTTTTGTTTTTGCTCTGCTGAACCACTCGTGAAACACAGAGTAATGTGTTACACTGAGAACACAGTTAATGATTACAAAGTGCAAGTTAGTACTAGATGTTACTGTGCATCTTTCTGTTACAACAAAAACAACGGCAGAGCAATGTAGTAAAACTGAATGTATTCTACATCACACTAAATATGTTTTCATTTGTGCAAGCTGTTTTTACACACAATATGTCTTTAGGCAACCTAATCAGCGAGGGCTGGAGTCTAGGGACACTCAACGATTGGACATGATGTAATCAGAATTAGGGATGGAGAACCAGATGTTTCCACCAAAGAAGAACTTTATTCTAGATGAACTTCCCCTTTAATATCATTAAATGGTGTATTTTAGATGCACTGGATTAAGGATTAAGACAGAGGAACTGGTCTGGCTCGTAGCATGGCAAACAGAAATGTTCTTCCTCCTCCCCTGCTAGTTATAGGAGCACTATACGATTATACGACTATACAACACGATTATGTGCAGATTGAGTTTACCTGTGCCTAGTTGTCTCTAAACAGCACAGGTGAGATCAGGATGATGGCAGACCTGAAACACTTTCAAACTATATGTGTGTTGTTGCAAAAAATGTAACAACAATCTATGTGATACAGCAAAAAAAACAAGAATAGTTTAGTGTTCCTCTTTAAACGTGTTTCCACAGAGACTCAGATTAAGGCTTTCTGGGTAACCATGAGGCTCTCACACACATCCAAAAATCCCGCCCACAGATACTGAAGGCTTCAATAACAAGTGAGAGGAATCACTGCGCACCAAGACCTGAGCAACGTGAGGTGAGGCAGGAAAAGAGGAGACCGTGTGGAGATTGATGCTATAACATGACAAATAACTCATGCACACATCAGATTATTAATGCTAACAGGAGTAGATTAACAGTATGCAACTAGTCTGAGCTAAACAAAGGATAACAACAGCCCAAGTGTACACCATATACAAAACAGGCAAAGCTTGCCATTCGAAAATGAGTCTTTTTCTTCCACAGACCCTCCCACCTGCTCCTGAAAGCATGTTGTTTACACTGCTCGGTAGCATCCATGTGCAGGTTTATCTGTCCTTTACAACGGATGCCTCCAGTTTGAAAAGCAGGGCCTCCACATGAGTAAATGTTTCAGCAATGCCAGATATACTCACACAGAAAACTGAAGATGCTTCCCCTGATGACATAATAACGGCTCCAGCCTTCAGCAGAGGCACTGGAAGCATTTACCCTGAGGCCTTCATTTATTTCCTCACTGACTCTATTACAAAACCACTGAAAGCTAGTCTGTTGTGTTATTTGCTGCAAATATACTGCAGAGTGAGGTCGTAAATGGATGCTGCATCAGGATACAATGGTAAGATTAAAAGCTGATGAAAAGGACGTGCACAGACACCCTATTTAACAACAATAAAATATTTTAAAATTCATGAGAATGTGAGCAATATTGTAAATTGAGCAGCAACAAGCGATGAAACTTGAGGAATATCACAAAAAGGTTGTATTGTCATTGCTGGATGACAGAAACAGAGGTGACAACAACACATAAAAAGTTGCACAACGGAAATGATTTCTATAAACTGAGACGCAGGAAATGAGGAAATAACATCATGGAGGAAGAAAGTGGCGATAAGTGTGAGCATGCACGTTTCTATGTTTCTGTATGAGTGAGTGTGAGAGAGAAAAAGAGGGAGGTGTGTGATCACGTGTCTGGGGTTTGCAAGTGATTTGCATTGTACTATTCAGTCCACAAGATGGTGCAGAAATACAATAATGACAGCGTAATAATCACATCAGTATGTAGATCTACAGTATTTGGTGTCTCTTTTTGCTCAGGAGCACTCTGGTTGGATATATTGACCTCTAATGGACACACGGTGACGGATGTAGGAATCTAATATGTGGCCTTCTGCAGCAAAACAAAACACAGCTCAACTACACATTGAGCTATATTTGAGTTATTATAAGGGAGATGTTTATATCATCAGAAGCGCATTGGTTTATCTGTTTTAACATCGTGATAAAATATTTATTTATTTATTTCAGCAGCATCAGCATCAGCAACAGTACCAACGTGAGGATAAGACGTTCAGTTAGCTCACCTGGTAAAGCAGGCCGGGGATTCGAATCCGACACGCGGACCTTTGCCTCAGCAGTGGGCAGTAACAGTTGTGGGAGAGAGGGGATAACTCTCTCCCACAACTGTTACTGCCTCTGTCAAGTCAAAGTAAAAAGAGCCCAAACACAAAGAAAGTGTAGATTAACAAAAATTTAAAAAGAAATAAAAAAGAAATAGATAGAAACGTAGCATTTTCTTTCCATGTATTTATTTCTGTATTTATTAATTTATTATTGTATTTATTTATACATTTATTTATGCAATTTTCTTTTCTTTTTTAAATTAATTAATAATTTTATTAATTTCTTCTTGTATTTATTTATATATTTATAAATATATATTTATATATATATTATGTATATATTTATAAATATATATTTATATATTTATTTGCATATATTTATTTATATATTTATTTGCATTTATATATTTATGCAATTTTCTTTTCTTTTTTTATTTATTTATTTATATTTATTCTTTTATTAATTTATTATTGTATTTATTTATACATTTATTTATGCAATTTTCTTTTCTTTTCTTTTTTATGTATTTTTTTATTTATTATTTTATTCACTTAGTCTTCGATTTATTTATACATTTATGTACAATTTTCTTGAATGCTATTGCAAACCAAGTCCCCAGAAAGAGTGCCGGTCGTAGATCCCAATTTTCGTAGTGGCCAAACAGCTTGTATTTTTGTAAATCCCTTTTTAATTTGAACTATTTATTGATGGATTAATATTTCATTTGTAAATTCTTTTCATAACTCTTCTATTTATTGCCCATTAAAATGTCAAATAATGAAATACTTTGTATTTTTTTCCATTTATTCATAGATTAATAAAGGAATTTGTAAACACATTTATTAATGCCTATTTTTATTGTACAATTAGTTAATCAATTAATCAATCAAATGCTCTATTACTATTTACGTGACTCATGGTTCTCCATACTCCTTACACTACTGCCTTTACAAATTCCTCCCATATATTGTTTTGACTTATTTTTACGTACTTTTTGGTTCATAATTTGTTCAGTATACCCATGTGCCTCCCAGTTTTGTCACAGTTCGAGAGCCGGGCTGTGACCGTTTCAACATGTAAAGATTTTACCTCTTGCAACTGTGAAAGAGAAAACAGGCATCTCTTATAGAGGCAGTAATCAGCTTAAATCTTTATCACTTGCTGGTCAGCAAACAGCAAGGGAAAACAAAATACCACTAGATGCTGATCACAGTACTCCAAAACATAGAAAGCTAGCTACCAACACTTGAGTTCTTCTGCAATAACTGGTAAACAGCCAGTCATTTTTGTTTTTTGCCATTTTTTTTGTCATACCAGTTTTTATTATTGCATGGTAGCAGTCACTGTCAACTGGTTCGGTGAAGAGATGCAGGCAACAGGCTCTTTCTGCACCTCCTACTTCTCGTACATCTCAGGTAAGCAAAACCTTTTACTCTACTAATCCTGTCGTATGGAAAACCAGGCCCTATAAGGTGATAAATGCGAGATTGGGAGCATTTATTGCCTCCGCACAGCCCTCAACGTGGCGGCTGCTTGCAGCTAACGGTGCTAACAGCACTAACATTGAAAACAAGTTTAGCAAGATGTTTAACAGATGAAACCTTCATTGCACAACATGAGACTAATATCCTACAGTCTAGTGTTAAATATTACAATTACACAGAAAGTTCAGACTTTCTACAACACATGGTGTTTGCTGTCAAAACTAACAGCCAATCAGCTCTTTGATCAGGTGACAGCCAGGCGTTTCCCATAATGCCCTGGGTTTTGCAGTCGGTGGAGAGCAACTGCGGCGCCTGACTCTCAAATCTGCGTCCACCTCGATCTCGTGATGTTATCGTTGCCCACGTGTGCATGACATCAGAACAAGTCAGCATCAAGTCAGACACAAATCTAACCAGCATGCATTGCGCGCCGATCGCCGGTGATTGATTCTGCGCAGGCCTGGCTTATCTCGAACGAGCCTAGTGTTTACCTAGGGGGGTGGGTGCTACTCTTCTACAACGCAGGGTCGGCGTCAGAGTATTAGGAACGGATGGGCAATCAACTTTGACAGGGAGGGCATTTTTTTTCACCTCGCAAAGCCTTTATTAAGTGTATAATTAGCATTATGATAATGATATAATAAACATATTGTTACTTATGCGCACAGGCACGGACACACGCACGCATACACATGCTATTACATCCACAAAAACAGAGGTTATAAACTAAGATGCACAGCGGGAAATCCGTTAAATGTTTTGCATTTAATAAACCTATACATTGGGCCACCTTCACCTTATCACGTGAAAGAAATGAACTAAGACAGAGAGGCACAGGCGCTCATCTACATAGTGTCACTTCCTGTTTCACATCCAGAAACGTATAGCCACAATTACAAACGTGCAAATGATACCACTCACAGTGTAGCCTACTAAGAAGCAGGAGAGACATTTTATAAAGGCGCATGAGTGGATTTATGAACTCACCACTAGAACAGCTGGATTCTCTGACTTTGAGTGCAGAGCCTCCTCAACAAACTTCTTTCCATTTGTTTCGTAATTTTCGAGCGAGATCATCCCATCGGCTGGTCATACAATGTGGATATATAGTTGTTTTTAACTGGCTAGGGAGGGGGGTGTTTTATAGGCTAGTACAATAAGAAATTGCTTCCTAAATGCAAACTATCACTGTTCTGTGCTTTATTTTGCATTGCGGTGTAAAGTCCTTCCATTACCAAACTGTATGACTTAATTTTACTTATCGCTTTAAAAGTATTTCAGTTTAGTTTTTTTGTCAGGAGAGAATTCAGCTGAGGGGGCACAGTGACCATTTCGGACGGGCCTGGACCCCCAAGGCCTTCACCTAACGTCAACCACCTTAGACATTACTCCTCTACATCTTTACATAGCAAATAGTTGTTTGTTGGTGTATTAATGCTCTGGATATCACATAGAGAACCTTTAACAAACATCTGCCAGCGTAGTAGCCATATTTAAATGCAAATCAATTTGTTTCAAGAATTTTCTAAAATCAACTTTTTTTTAAATCAACTTTTTCCATAATTCTAGTGCAGCGACGGCAATATCGTACAGAGCACCTTTAAGCTCAAAATTACTTTGTAAAATTAAAAAAATTAAAAATAAGAGTGTAAAGAAGAATCTTTCTGGTTGTGCCCTGTTTTACCAAAACAAATCAAATCAATTTATTTGTCTCTTTTTAAATACAGAAGCTGTGGGCTGCATTTGAAAACACATTCAGCTGTTTACAGATTTTGCCCACCAACATAGCTGTGATTGACAGAAGGCGCATTACATCATCTCAAAGTTTGTGCCCATCAGCTTAGTGGTTCAAGCCACGGGGTCTTCCTCTTCCGTGGTTACTATGGAGATACTGGGGGAAGAATGAGCTGCAAAATGACCAACTCCATCAACCACCGAAACCAAAACATCCCTCCTGTGACACATGCTATTTTTTATTTTAAGTCATCAAATCGTGACTTCAAAGCCCCCCAACTTCCTCTGCTGTGGTTAAAGTGTTGCCTTGAATGTGTGTGTGTGTGTGTGTGTGTGTGTGTGTGTGTGTGTGTGTGTGTGTGTGTGTGTGCATGCATGTTTATACAGTAGCATAGCAATATCTGTAGATAATGTTAACAGTGTTTGGACTGATTATTCTTTGTTTTTGTCAAAAAATAAAATAGGAGGGAAAAAGGTATTTTTAACAGTACAAAGTAGGTAAAAAAAACAAAACAAATGTAAGAATCAACAGCGCAAAAATCAATTTAAAAAAGTCTGTAAAAATACCATTTGCAACAAAATGGTGAAAGCACAAAAAATTGGACAGGATGGACATTGAGGACAGTTGAAGGTTGAAAAGACATTACAACAACTGAAATATGAATGAAAGCTTGCTGTCATCTTGCGGTTTCAATAAAAACAACTGTCGGATGTCTGGGGATTATCTGACGTAGTGGGACCATCGTTTCTTAGTAGACAAGTTGCTGTTGACTTTCTGTTTGTATCGTCTTTGCGTATGAAACCTGACTTGACCTAAGTCCACTGTACACGGTGATCTTTGAGACTGTTTTCTGTGTGTAACATTTCTGCAAAATTTCCCTTAAAACATGAAGGAAACTACTTGCTCATCTTCCTGAATTTCCACACATGATGTGAGTGACAGCGTCCTCAGCTGAGCTCCTCACAGTCTACACCACATGTCCATGAAGCTCTTTGAAGACTTCCGTTGCAGGAGGTGCTTCTGATTCTGTAGGTAGATAAATAGTGTTTGTGCAAGTTCCTGCCTACAGTTTCCTCCTCCTCTCAGGCACACAAACTGCTACATTAGTAGAAATATCAAACCAAAGGATTCAACACACCAAGGCAGCTCATATAAATCAGAAAAATCAAAGACTGGAGGGCCACCTCGCCGGGCCTGCAGGCAACACAGTTCTTCTATCATGGTTGACAACATCGTCTCAAAGCCTTTCGGGTTAGTTTTGATCGTCACAGCTCACATGGTATTCAACGGTAAGCTGTCTTCTTTTAGTGCTTCTTTAGATGTTTTACACGTTTGTGTGTTTTCACATGCTAGAGGTTCATTTTTACTGCTCTCTGTAATTTACTTTTTGTATTTCTTTGTTCTGTTAGGATCACAGTATATTACCTGTTCTTATAACACACGTTATCATGCTGCTAATGATACCTCAGTTTCCACACAGTAATGGTGTGCCACAATCCCTGTGTTTTTTGAGGTTCTCAGTTTGGTGTCAGTTGTTAGTTTGCCACTGCACACTGAAGATATTAAAATTGGGAGAACATGCTTATTAAAATGTCAAGTACACTTATTTGTAACCTGCTTGTGGTAAAAAAAAGAGAGCAACGTGACTTTGTAATCTAGTGAATATTTTCCATTAAATCTCAGACATACGTGAAATCAGGTACAAGCGTTTAGATGATGTCCTTGAATCCTTCCTTTTTAAGTAATGTGCTATAATGACGTGTGGGTGGTACTTTAATATATATATTTTTTAATTCTGAGTCAGGAGTTTGTTTTGTAGAGTAGGCCTACTAACAAATAAAACAGTTTTAATATTACTGACATCCATGACACACAAAAACAAAAACACACTATGACACACAGTAGATAATACATTGTAAACAGATATAAAGGGTGTGATGCCTTAATATTGTGTTGCTTCAAGGCTTTTTAATTTGCCCAAAAAATGTCTTTCCTTTCTGTTCATTTTAACTAATTTGAATATTTACAGTTAATATTTCATAGGAATTAAATGTATCTCTGTTTAGTTTGCCAAATAGCCACTAGCTTTAGCTTAAGACAAAACAAAATTACCGGTTTCTGTAGTTGAAAAATATGAACACATTTTAATAGGCTACTCTATCAAAAAGTAAGCACAACTACAAGCCAAGTACACCTTGCTGTAGGCCTATAAGGCAAGAATACTTATTTATACTTTTCTTAAGTATATCTCGATCAAATGATAAAGTACAAGTCGGCCTAAAAGCCAAGTTTACTTAGACTTTTCTGTATACTTGTCAGTATGAGCCAGGTATGCTTGTATGTATACTTTTGTTAAGTATATCTCTGATAAGTACATAAAAAGTAAACTGAAAGTATACTCTCTTATTTAAAGGGACTGTTTGTAACTTTTTAAGCGTATAAAAAGCTGCTGCCTCTCCTCCTCTGCCTGCCTGCCTTCACTCAGACAGCGCGTGCGTTCTCAGCAGCTCGCTCCACCTCTAGACGTGAACGTGCTCACTCCACACTGCAGAAGAGTTAGTTTAGCTCTGAGAATATCTAGTGAATGTACAGTGGACATTTGTGCAGAAATAAATGCTGCAGCTCCTCCAGACCAATAGAGCTCCTCAGCGAGTAACGTTGTCGTCTCGTTACCGACCGGGTGCCGGTGTCTTCCTGCTCTCTCCGGCTGCGGGCGGAGAGAGCAGGGAGACACGCTGCAGAGCCCCGCTGCATCAGCCTGCGCTGAGGCAGGAAAAGCCAACACTAGGATCAGATCTAAATCATGTTCATGGAGAGACCTTGGTCTGGTCAGCTAACATTACTGCCAAGCAGCTGAAATATAGAGTGATACTGTGGTTTTAGCTGACGTGTGTCTCCTCACTGTTTTGAGCGATGCTCGTTCAGGTATATTTAGAGCGAGCAAGCGCGAGCTCGACGCTGACTTTCGTTGATTTCACGGCCACAGGTGTCACTGTTAATAAGCAATTCTGAAAGTCACAAATAGTCCCTTTAAGTTTAAAAGAAGTATACTAATAGCACACTTGAATAAACTTCTTGTTGGTAAGGGCTAGTCTATACTATTAATATTTAGCCTACACTGAAATAGCCTACATATAATGACTTATTTTAGTTAGTTGCAGTTACGTTAACTTAGCAGGATTCAGGCTTTTAATCTCCATTATGATTGAATTTAGCACCAGCTACTTCCCCATTTAGATATGTGGGTTAACAAACTGAATTATAAAGATGTTGTTCATGAAAATGGATATTTTTCAACTACAGAAACCAATAATTTAGTTTTGACTAAATCACCAGCTAGCTTTCAACTGAAATAATGTTTCTCTGTGGCAGCTAGAGCAGTAGTGAGGGATAGAGGCCACAGATTAACAAACCAGAGTGCAACCTGGGCAGAAAGACACGGCCAGAGAGCAGTTACTGTGGTTTAGTCTGGCCCTGTTTTGTGCGTTTTGCTTTAATAAGACAGAATACTCATTGCAATCTCTTACTCATGCACTTCCCTTATTTTGTCTCCATGCAGGCCCTAGCCAAGCAGAGGTCATTGGGATCCTCGGCGACAACATCACCTTTGAGTTCACATTTAACATGAGTGTCACACAAAAAGTTGGAATTTATGTAAATGACAGAAAGATTGCTGGGTATAAAGAGGGCATGAACGGAAACAAAACTTCAAAAGGAGACGATTTTAACATCTACACTAACAATACTTCTGTGTTTGTCGACATTATAAACCTCAATCTAAATCACAGTGGAATTTACTCGGTCGAAGTGTACATGGACTCATCCATCAAAAAGAGTAACAATAAGGTGCAGCTCATCGTCCGAGAGGAGAACAGAAGCACCACAGGTAAGATCAGATCTCTATGATTATTAAATATTATATCCTTGTGGTACCATCTAGTTTTTATTATGGTCGGTAGATTTACACACATTAAAAATGAAATGTAATTTAACTATATTTAGCTGATTTATTCAGGTTTTTTTACTTTCCAAATGAACAACCACCTTCACTTCCTGCAAACAGAGTAGTCCCTTCACATTATTGTTAGTTTCATTGTTTTTCTAATTTTCCAAGTAAATATTTATCAGTCCATCAATGAATTACTAGACCTTTCCCAATATTGTTTAAAGGATACAGGATACAGGAAATGGCGATCGAACCACCAACCCTATTTTCCATTGAGAAACCGCTTATGGATAACATTCACAGTCTGATTATTGCAAATGTAGCAAATTAAATACCTGATAAAGGGATTTCATCACTTTGATGCAACTATTATATTTAAAAAACAATATTGCCATAAAGCAGTCCTGCTCATTGACTTGTAATATTGACCACAAAAGGTCTAATACAACCAGAAGTATTAAAAGGATGAATACAACTGTAGGAAGTCCGTAGGATTCATCTTCTTGGTACCATGGATATCTGTACCAATGTAATGCCTATATATCCAGTAGGTGTTGAGGTCTGGACCACAGTGGTGAACCAACCAGTCAGTCTGAGAGGCTCGTCCCTACATAGAGACATGCTGCTAGCTTTATGGAAAAATTACAGTACCCAGCCGATTTATGAAATTACTGAGATTCTTTCCGAGATTATATATTTGTGACCATTTTAAAAGATTTACATCTTCAGTGGGAATGGGCATCCAAAGGGAGGTTGGACAGTACTGAGACAGACTAACACATTGCTATTTTTTGTCTCATCACGGAAATTGCTGACAATAAGAAAAATATAGATATTCTCGTATTTATATAAAATGTGATTCTAATTATACAGGAAAAATGTAGTCAAACAATACAGTTTTTACTGGGATATACAGTAATTCAGTGTCCTTTGAACAATCACATTATTAAATAACCATTTGTTCTAGACATGTTGGTGAGAATAAATAGTTTCCTGCAGAGATATGAGTGCAGATTTTCATAATTTCCTTTTAACTCCTACAGGTCTTCCAGTGACGAATGACAATACAAACAGTGAAGACGGAGGAAGTCCCAGTTTCTTTTCCTCTCACATCGTCACTGTCCTTGTGGTTCTACCCGTGGTGCTGTTGGCTGCAGTACTTCCCTTGTTGATCTGGTGTCTCTTGAAAACCAACGGTAGGGAAAGTGACGGTTCAAAAATACTCTTCTTCTCTATATTTGTTTTACTTTTTTGCCACAATGGATAATCTGGGTTCTCGGGGACATTATGTTGTGTCTGTCGTCAGGTTTGACCTCGGTTGCTTGTAATGAAGCTAAATTTAAGCTTTAGTCTGCACATAAGTGTCAGCTGAATTGTTAAAATCTAAGATATAATGTTAATGTTTGACCTGATACACCTGGAAACATTAATCCAATATTGCATGCAGTGTTAAATAAATTATTTAGAGCAATTGTCAGTTGTATTTTCTACATTTTTTCAAGCGAGATAAGAGGAATACTTGTTATTCTGTGGAAAAAATGTGCAATTGTGCGGTTAGAAGCTAAAAAATGCTAACCAGATTGCAGTTTCACATCCTTTTGTAACATGATGATTCACAGCTTTTGAAAAGAAGTCCTCCTTCAGTGCATGCAAATGTGAACGTATCTACTATCACAATGGGGTGGGTGGAAAAAAAAAATCATCTGCATTATTTGTTCACTATCAGATCACAGAGCGCTTTCACTTCAGCAATAAACCCCTCTGGCCTACTTTGAGTAGGAACATCGCCTTGGTGAAATATTTTGACAGCCTGTGCGACCTCAGAAACCACATCATGAATTCCCGTATACATGTACACAAATGCAGGGTTTTGCTGACGGTGCGTTCCTGCCTCATGTCATGCTAACCAGGTCCAACTTTGGCCACAGATAGGGCTACGAATCTTCAAACGTCACCGCTCAGCAAAACTGACAGATGCTGGAGATTAACTGCACTCTTCTGCAGCTTGTCGAGCTTGTTTGCACTGCCAGATGATGCTTGTTATGCAAAGCTCGTACCACTGGTGCAGATGTGTATGAGAGTTAAAAGCAAAAGAAAATCAAGGACAAAGTCTGACTTAATAAAACTATAACAGAATTAATAGATTTTACCTAAATATAATCATCAATATGACCACTAATTATTAAAAAAAAACAAAAAAACAACAGCCTTAATTTAATAAACCTCTGTATAATTAACAAATGTTTGTTGTTTATCATTCAGCATTTGCACTGCTATGGCCGTTATTCTTTTAAACTGATTAATACATTTACTGATATTAGCATTTTTGCAGATAGTTAGTTAAGAACATCGATACAACTCTCATGTTTGTGCGTTAGTACGGACGTGGGCTGCAGTCGAAAAGTCTTTTTTGCTTAGGAAGGTTCCGAACTCGAGCGAAATGACCCGGAAGTACCTGGTAGCAGCCGTGATACGAGCTGGTCGAATTCTCTAAATGCTGAGGAAAGGTGCTTCAATGCTTCCTTTCTTATCTCCTTTAGCACAGGATACACTCGACCATCCTTTACTAAAGGAAAGGAGATAATGCCATCCCACAATTCCTTGTGGCCACAACATTTAAAGCAACGCACCATTCTGCCGTTCATGAAAACAAACAATATGCATATCTTGCATAGATTCAACAATTATTTTCATACAGTCATATAGTAATTGGGATTCATGGTGATTAATATGAGTGGACGGTGACAACCATTTCGTTTCACTTTGTTTTTGTAACAAATAGGTAAAAAAAACAAAACAAGAATAACAATTGTGTTTTATTTTAGTTTAAAAAATGAACAGTAAACATATAGCAAACTGTCAATAAACAAATAATCAACATAAATAAATATTAGGTCAGAAAAAAGGGTAGGAAAGAGTCCTATACACTGAAATGCTTCTACCCCGTCTCCATAACTCAAACAATTAACTCAATACTTATCATATAAACTTTTGTGACTGGTAGCCTATGTTCCTTTTTTTAATTTCAGTTCCAACCATGGTAAAGAAGTGATATTTTTCAACAGGTTGTCCACGTTTAAAAAAGAATCCTTCATTATATGTTGATGGTAAAGTGTGACAGGAAGGAAATGTGGTATCTCTCTTTCACACACCACAGAGAGTCACTGAAGGAGTTGTTTTTATAGCCTGCATGTGAAATAAAGTGGTAATAATGGTTGGCACGGGGCGGAGATGCACGTTTTTGTAGTCCATATTATATATTTGAAATATAGTATTTCACTATGATCAGAATTACGGAGCCTTGTTGAAAGTACAGTCGGATTCTCTTAACGTCAAGGAGGAAAAGTGGTAGGAAAAGAAATTAGGATGTAATTTTTTACTTTTCGACCGCAGCCTTGTAGTCAGAAGACAATTTGCTTAGCCTAGAATAAAGACTGGAAGCAGAAGGAGCAGTGGCTCTGTCTAAAGTTAAGAAAATCTGCCTCACTTTGTAACTCGTTTGTTTAATTTGTACAAAAACAGTTTGTGGTTTTTATGGGAAGTTACATGCCGGCACTATTTACGTGCTGGACAAACTACAGTTTATCTGCCCAGTACGTCTGTGCAGCATCTCCAGTTGCCAGATATGGTCACTGAGCAACATATCGGTATTAGCAAAGGTCCTTATACATGCATGATGATACCAAGACTCCGGGTATTACTGCATTAGCAAACTTCTCATGTAACTCTCTGAAAGAAATTGAAGAAGCGTGTTGGCTAAAATGTTGAACTATACTTTAAACAATTGTTTGTGCCACCTGCTCGTTCCACCTCAGCTCTGTTTTAACATTTAAGTTAGTTCTTTAACCAACTAACTTAAATGTTTCAGACCTTATAACAAAGTAAAGCTGTTGAATAGCAGTAAATTCAAATCCTTTGCAGTGATTAAGTTGATTATTTGCCTGACTGACTCAGTATTTCACCTGTTTTGCTTCTTATACAGACGAACAACAACCACCACCACCACAAGAAAACTCCAATCCCACAGTACAAGTAAGAACACACTCGTCTTTAAAGATGTAAACACCAAAGTAAATATTTAAAGCATCTGCAGAAATTCTTCATGTTGACTCTGATCGTCTTTGCAGGAAACCATTGAGGCGTCCAGTAACGTGCCGGCATCCCAGCTGGTCTACAGCGTCCTGGACTTTCCCAAAAGACCTTTGACAGTTTTGGATGTTAATCCAAATGATACTGAGTACGCTGCTGTCAGCTATCTCCAGGAAAAGAGACATGTGAGACATGCTGCTGAATGTAAACCGGTTGGTCCCTCTTGGTTAGGGTAAAGGTATGCAAGATGACTTCTAAAAATATATTTCTAGTGATGAATGCTTTTTATAACACCATGATGAATCCTCACAGCCTGTAGGCTTCTTGCAATTATTTACGAGCAAAAGAGTTTGGAGGGTAAGAGTCAATGTTGTGCTTGGGCCATAAGTATGCAGGTGTCACTTTGTTTTTGGTGGTCGTGAAATTGAAATGTTGACAATTTCTGCGGCACACAAAATGTTGTATTAACAAACCGATGTTTTGATTTGATTTGGTTTTTGTTTGCTATTAATTTTTCTCAGGATCATCTGTCCACTAAACTCTCAAAGGCAAAATCTGGTGAGATTTTTTGTTATCGTTAATAAATGCCATAAGAAGGCCAAAACATTGTGTTGATCCTCCTAACACGTACTGTATAAAGTCTGATATATCTTATTCCTCTGTGTCATAGACCCGGAAACCCGGAAGTTAGAATTGCACTGGTTCTATTGACAAAAAGCCAACGGGATTTTTCCATTGGCTTTTGGATTATTGCAGAAAATAAGCTCTGTGGCAAACACACGTTTACGATACTTACATGTTTTGGTCAGCAAGATCTTCACAAATGAAAACCACTTTTATGATTTATGAGGCGTGAATGCAATCTCCTGAAGCAAAAAAGCTAACATTCGGCTATAAACTAACTACACCACGGTGGCAGTGCAAGTTTACACAACGAGACTGTAAAGGCGGACGAGTTGGCGTGATGACGTTTAGTAGTCTCATTTAGCCATTTGTCAGCTGCCCCCTTTTTTAAGACACGTAAAAGCTTCAAAATTCACGAGTGGATGTATTTTATGTCGTAGAAGAAAATCTTGAACTCTCTTAAGCTTGTGTTAACCACAGACCTTATTTCAGGCATCTAGATAAAATCCCGTTGACTTTGAGACGAGGGAACCGGAAGTACCAAAATGCTAACTCATTTCTGGGTTTTAGGACTCATTCCCTCTACGGACCTCCATTGATGTCTTAAAACTATTAAAAACACATCAGTGAGGCTCACTGTTGCACTGGGTGACACGTTTCTTCATTATGATGAACAGGGACACTGTAGTCTATTTTGAGTGCTTCAAACATCCCCCTGTTGCTGTAAATACTCACTGAATCATCAAATGTGTATTAATCCACCACTAAAAATAGCCCTACAAAAATTTACATTTTATTCCTGTTTGAGTAACATTTATTAAAACCTACCGTGCCCAGCTTTTTTGGTAAGTTACTGCGCCTTTATTAGATATTTAAAAAATTAAACAATACATGTTTGAGCTGTTTTTACATATACTTATATTTTATTAATCAATCAAATAGACTTGCAGCTGAGTGCCACAGACAGGGTAGGGAAGTCAGAAAGTATGGAGAGATGGTCTAACACAGTGATGGTTTTGGTCTTTTCACGGGATTTATTGATAATAACAAAAATATAGAATAAGGCCAGGCTTATCCTTTAAGCCACAATAAAAGCTAAAGTACCTGCAGCTAACATGACAACATATTATAACATTTATTCAAGCTATCTCAGACCATAAGTCTTAAAAGCTCACTGACATTTAACTAAAAAATAAACCATTCAACCTTTCCACTTGAGATTAAATTTAGACTTTAATACTGAACTTTGCTGATGTGACATCTATGACTTGTTTATTAATACTCTTATCTTCAGTATGCAGTTTTGATCAATGTAAAAGCTCCCTTTGGGTTTCAGGATGAGTCATTTTCATCTTTTCTATCACTTACTATTTTTTCCTGATTGCGTTTATCACAGTTTTTGACTCATTGTTTCCGCTGTTGAAATACACAAAACTAAGAACCATTAGTGAAATGAAACAGTCTCAGGAAATGGTGAACCTGTATGTGCAGGTTAGAGATCTCAGCTCAACAGTACTGTATATTCACAGGTCGCAGGGGTGATTTTCCATTTACTGTAGTGTGACAGTTTGACGCCGTCACACCGGTTTTATACACAACGACTCTCTGACACTATCTCACTGCCCTTTTCCACTGCGTGGCCTTTGAAGTTCTCTTTTGGCAGGTGCTTATTGACATTTTGATAGATTTGTCAGACAAAGTTTATGTTCTCAGTGCCACATGTTGACATCATTAATATCTGATATTCATGTATTAGAGTTAAACTCATTCAACATATCCGTTCACCAGTGGCAGACAAGCAGCTTGATTATTCATTGCAGATGTTGTTACCGGGTGTGGTAAATCATGCCGTGTGTTTTTTTAAATAGGTGGGCACAGTGGCACGCAACCAAACACAGACTGAAGTTTTTTTTCTCTGCTCTGAAGACGTTGTTGGTAAAATAGCAAGTTTCGTGTCCTGTCAGGTGTTATTAATTCACATGTACTGAACTGTTTCTTCTTGAAATGCAGGAGTGAATGTCAAAATACAGTAGTAAACTTTATTTTTTGAGCAAATGTTCTTCGTTCATCGATGTTGGATCTAGTAACGGACAACACATTTTGTTTCGATGGTTTGTTCAAGTGTGTGTATTTTAGTTGTAAAAAAAAATAAATGTTAATAAAATGTCTCACAGTAACGGTTCCCTCCCGTGCCTTTGTCTGCATGTGTACCAGGGTTTCATTGTCAGAGTTAATGCTGAAGACGTAATCACACTGGTTGAGTTGAACTTCAAGCATATGGAGCTTAAAGCCCACCATTCTTTATGGCTCAAGTATTGCCAACCAAGCTTTCGGTATGTAAAATCACGCAGTACTTATCCGCCGTACTAACAGGGCAGTTGTCACGCAGGAGCTAATTTTAGTGCGTCATTGGGGCTGGCCCACGTAAATCACCTACAACTCCATCATTTGTTTTTCTGCGGAACCTACATGGTGTTGTCGCTCTGATGTGGCATAAGGGGGGCCCAGATGTAGATGGTAGTTGAGCATTTAATTCAGTGAAACCTAGATATGAACACCGCTGAAGTCAGCCCTGTTGCAGCGTGGCTCGTGGCAGTTTGTATGGGTTCATTTATCTCAAGTCTCAGCCAGTACATAAACATGACAGTTTCATTTCATGGTAAAACTGGATAAAAAAAGCTCACGTAACGAAAAGAGAAAAAGAGAGAAAGTGAATTAAATGAGTGGCCGGTCCTTTCCTCTCACAGCTCTGGCATGTAGAAGAGCGTAAAACCTCAGGAAAATGTATCACTTTCCTATTTGATAGTTTCAATTGTCATTTGAGAAAGCATTTCAGTTACAATGTCTTACAACGCTGCACAACTACTGTGTAATAAACACTGAAAAGATGAGATTAGATTAGTATTTCAGTTGACATTATGCTTATCTGATGTATATTCCTCAACCAATTTGTGTTTAATCAAATTACCACCAACTAACTGACATACAGCAGCTTGGAGTGAGAGAGTACTGAGGAAATACTGGTGGTTCTCACTCAAAAAGGCACCAGCTGCATTCAAGGATTCAAGGGTTTATTATTGTCATTACACACTACAGGATTGCACAATGAAATGTAGTGGAGTAACCCCCTCCACGATACACACACAACATTTATAAACAGATATTCATTAATAATAATTAGAATAGAATATGAACAAGAAAATAGGAGAAACTGTAGGCTATAAAAGTAGCACAAAAGGAAGAAAATATATACTGTATGTGTATATATATATATGAAAATGGGTTCTATGGATACCCACGAGTCTCCCCTTTACAGACATGCCCACTTTATGATGATCACATGCAGTTTGGGGGCAAGTCATAGTCAAGTCAGCACGCTGACACACTGACAGCTGTTGTTGCCTGTTGGACTGCAGTTTGCCATGTTATGATTTGAGCATATTTTTTATGCTAAATGCAGTACCTGTGAGGGTTTCTGGACAATATCTGTCATTGTTTTGTGTTGTTAATTGATTTCCAATAATAAATATATAAATATATTTGCATAAAGCAAGCGTATTTATCCACTCCCATGTTGATAAGAGTATTAAATACTTGACAAATCTCCCTTTAAGGTACATTCTGAACAGATAAAAATGTGCAATTAATTTGTTATTAATCACGATTAACTATTTTAATCAGTTGACAGCCCTAATATATATATAT
>CAKAOH010000672.1:28436-58694 GCA_916701665.1 Sebastiscus tertius | reverse complement strand
CTGGAAAACACAATTTTTTTTCATTTTGAAAACAGGTTCACATTTTTTTTTTATTTCGAGCTGAAGAATAATATCGTGGATGAAATTGTGATTTGTGAGGGGAGCAGGTAGTTTCTCCGGTTGGAAATGACCCAATAACCGTATTAAGGTGAACAGGAGTAGAATCAGCCAATCGCTGCTCTGCTGCCTGATTGCGTATTGATGGAGGTCGGAGCGTCTCTTTTGGCCACCAGGCTGCTTCATCCATCTCAGCGACGCTCAGCAGCACATGTGAGTCTGTGTGTGATTGGATCTTCAGTTCATGGATTTTTACTTTGCAGTGTGCAGTGAAAGCTTGTTGTTTTTTTTATGATTAGCCTTCACTGTCCGTCAATATAACCGGATACGACGCGGAACCAGAGAAGAAATTAAAATGAGATGAGAGTTTTGTGAAAAGTGCAACTCGACTGAAGGCTGCTGGACTTCATATCATACCAGGGAGAAAAACACCTTTTCATGTGTTAACGATGGGAATAAATGACTGCACTGCGTTCCCTAAATAAAGGAATAATTCGCTAATTACACAACAAGGAGCCGGATCGATCAACGAGGCTGACTGAGGATCTAAACTGGATCCTACTGCTGCCATCGATCAACGAGGCTGATCGATCACCTTCACACTCTAAACACCCTCAAAGGTAAGTTGGAGGAATTAGATGCTAAATTACCTTCAGTGGGAAATAAAAAGTCTCATTGTTGCACCTGTTGTTTGTCGGTCATGACCTGTGGATGTCCACTCAGAGGAGGGATACTATCTGCTGTAGTTTTCATTGTTTCATCCAGTAGATGGTGATGGTGAAATCTGTGTGAGAAATAAGCTTGATTAATATTTTACCTTTTATGTAACGAGATTCGTCAAAGACTGCAGCAGCACAAATCGACTGATTCGTGTTTCATAAAGTTTTTATAAATGAATTATTGACAGCTGACCTGCTTAAGATTAATCATCTTGAGATTGGCCTGTTCTCAGAGAAGCTCGTATATTTATTTGAAACCACTCAGACATCAGATCTGAGCAAGATGTCTTTTAATTGGACACTGAGATGGGAGCTGTTGCATGAATGTAGTTTCTGTCACACTGATGACGAGCAGCTCACAGGAAGTGTGAGTGTGTCTGTGTGTGTCTCTGTGTGTGTGTCTCTCTGTGTCTCTCTGTGTGTGTCTCTGTGTGTGTCCCTGTGTGTGTGTCTCTGTGTCTCTCTGTGTGTCTCTCTGTGTGTGTCTCTCTGTTTCTGTGTGTCTCTGTGTCTGTGTGTCTATGTGTGTCTTTGTGTCTCTCTGTGTGTGTCTCTCTGTGTGTGTGTGTGTGTGTGTCTGTGTGTGTGTGTTTGTGTCTCTGTGTGTCTCTGTGTGTGTCTCTCTCTGTGTCTCTGTGTGTGTCTCTGTGTGTGTGTTTGTGTCTCTTTGTGTGTCTCTCTGTGTGTGTCTCTGTATCTCTGTGTGTGTGTCTCTCTCTGTGTGTGTCTCTGTGTCTCTGTGTGTGTGTGTCTCTCTCTGTATCTCTCTGTGTGTCTCTCTGTGTGTGTCTTTGTGTCTCTCTGTGTGTGTCTGTGTGTGTCGTCTCTGTGTCTCTGTGTCTGTGTGTGTGTGTGTGTGTGTGTGTGTGTGTGTGTTCTTGTACAGCTACCTTTGTGAGGACCAATTTAGGTTTTAGACCTTCAGAGCGAGGACATTTTTGGAAAGTGAGGACATTTTAAAGATTTGTTTGAGCATTCAAACTTGGTTTTAAGATCCAGGTTAGAACTTGGTTTTGGTTAGGGTTAGGGTCAGGCATTTAGTTTTGATGGTTAGGGTTACGGGAAGGGGCTTGTGAATGCATTATGTCAATGAGTGTCCTCACAAAGATAGAAGTACAAGGCTGTGTGTGTGTGATGTACTGGAGCTGTGAATGGGTTCTGCTGAGCTCTCACTGTGGACCCCCCTCTGGGATGCCGCCCACCATCACCATCACCATCACCACCATCTCATCCTCTCGTTGCGCATGAGTGCCCAAAACGTGCACTTGCTCCACACGGTGGCGCACGCTGTTACGCACGCCACGCTCTGCCGGAGATGTATGTCTCTCTCTTGTGTGATGTGTCGACACTGTATCCTGGTGTTGACCTGCAGAGCTCACTGTGAGCTTAATCCACTGGGATGCTCAGTCTGTGTCACCAGCAGCCTCTCTGGTTCCTTTCACCTTATCTGTCATCCTTGCTTCCTACTTTCTCCCCGTCTTCTGGGCTCCTGTTGGTCTGTCTGTCCTGATTTGTCTGTCTGTCTTCACCCTGTCTGTCTCAGAGTGTCTGCCCCTCTCTCTCTCTCTTTCTTTTGCCTCTATCTCTCTCTCCTCTATAGCCTCTCCCTGTGTATTTTGTGAGCTCAGCCGCAGGCAGGCTGTCATTGGGACTCACTAATGAGCCCTCCACTCTGTCTCCCCATGTGGAGGAATGTTTGCACTGGAGAGTGAGTGAGAGAGCAAAGGGGGAGAGAGAGAGAGAGAGAGAGAGAGAGGGAGTCACAGAGAGAGAGGGAGGGAGGGAGGGAGTGAGGAGCCAAGGAGTGGAGCATGAGAGGAGCTGTTGTACCTGCTGCTCTCAGTGCTCAAATATTAACAACGGGTTTCTGGGAACCGATGCCGCTGCTCTGGGACAAGCCCAAACTGTGGAGGCAGCCGGGCTCAGTGGTTTGTGGACAGACAGCCTGCCGCTGCTGCTGCTGCTGCTGCCGGAGGCACCGCTGCATCTAAGAGTCTGATGGAGGAGGAGGTCACAGAGCCCGATCCTCAGACGGTGGAGCCCACTGGTGTGCTGCCGCCGCCGTCGCCGCCACCGCTGGGGACGCACTCGGAGGTAAACGGAGACTTGCCGGGCAACCCGTACCTGAGGGACGGGGCGGTGGAAGTGGACATGATGGAGAGTCCAGTGAGGGAGCCTGTTGTGCTGCAGTATCCTGCTGAGTACAGCCACCAGTATGGGTAAGAATCAGAGAGAGAGAGAGTCTGTTGCTGCAGGCAGCAGCTGGTAATGTGTGCAGAGAGGTGGCACTTCTGTGGGACGCTCCCGTCTCTCTTCTCAGTTTGGAGAGCGTTTGACTCCTGCTTTGCAGTGATGGTTTGATGAAATGCATTTGCACCCAGTTGGCTGCATTTTCAAGCACCCTGTGTGCCTCTGCTGCACAGTCCACAGCACTGGAAAGTCATCTGACCATAAATTGCTCTTACAGAAGCTTCAGGCATGTCTTATTGATCCATTCTAATATTGTTTCACCTTCTTATTAACATTACAGGGACACATTTATGTTGTTGTCTGTGTTTCATAACTTGGTGTCATGTTACACACCTTAGGAATGGATACGGTTGGCTGGTCAGCTGGTAATGAATCCATCTTAATCAGGACTTTCTATAGATGGAAGAGCTCTGTTTTACATTGCTGGTTTTTATCATCTCATTTTTGTGTTTGCTGCAGCAGCGTACAGGACTGTTACAGGCTCACTGTGTTTACACAGATCCATACAAGTGGACAGAGTCATCAGACGGCACCAAGCTGCCTCACTACATGGAAACACCACCGAGTGTGACCGAATACCTCACGTCTGACTTGATCTAAAGTTCATAGATTATACAAAACAGTAATGTTCTTGGCTGTGTTTCAACAGTGTTGTTTGTATGTTCTCTAGAAGTGATTGAAAAAGGTAAAACTGGGAAAACCTCTCCTGAAGATTTGCTGCTGCGTTTCTCTCTATGGGTGGAAACTTCTTGAAGACCCCCTCCAATGAAAATCAAGTTTTTAACCTTGTTAACACATCCATATGGTGTTTTTTTATATGCTACAAGTAGTCAATGCTATGGCTGAGCGTTTACGCCTTGGAACTGCAGTGTACCAATGAAACACGGAGTCAGACAGCCAGGGTTTCATACGTCACATACCTGAGGAACCAAACATGTCAACTTGTGGAGTGGGGCTCTCCATATCATTAGTGTAACGCTAAGGTGAAATGAGGGGTATCGGAGGAGAGGCCAGGTGTAGCTGTGTGTCGGTATTTTCTATAAAGTTTCACTTTTTTCAAAATAATGGCAGAGACGTACGTATATGTCTGAACACACTGTAACATCGTAGCTGATATTATGTTATGTTTTCTGCCCGTTCTCAGTCCCGTTAAATACCGAGGCTTTGTCACGGCTGTCAGTGTGTGTCACCGCCGCTCAAGGACTGAGACACACGGTGTGAGACACACCAGGCTTTTCATTAACTACAATGTGAACCCATCCATGGCAACAGTAAATGCTCAGAGAAAGTGTGATGATGTACTTTAAAGAGCGAAAAGAGACACTAAGGGCGGGCAGGCAGGGTTGGTGGATGGGTCCAACAACACAACGCTTTCATCCAGGAGACCGCTGTTTGCGTCCCGTGTGTTAAGTTTCACTTTCACGTTACAATCTTCTGTTCGTTCATGTCCCGTATTCACAACGTTCAGTTTAATTTTCACTCTACAAACATAGTAGTTTGAATCCCAACCATGTAGTTTTTTCCTAAACCTAACTATAGTTTTTTTGTGTTTTCGGCCGTATGTGACGAGTTGGGATGAGAACGTGTTGTCTGAACACACTGTAACATTGTAGCCGATATTATTGTACGTTTAACATCCACTAACGCTGTCAGCCACTGCCAGTTACAAGCTAACAAACAACACAAACAAATAAAAGATGCTAACTACACTATTCTGATACTGCATGTCTGCTAATCGCAGATGTTGGTGCACAACAGACTCCTCATCTGAGTCATATGGCTGAATCTCTCCGATGTTTCCTCTAGAAACATGAAACTGTCCCTGCAGATCGTGAGCTGGTCACGGAGCTCCGCGCTGCCATCTTGATGCACACTGTCAGCGTGAGCAGCGCTGGTGGGCGGGGCCAGATCCAGAATTTCTCAATGAGGGAGAAAGAGTAGATGAGCTTCCAGCTCCTTTTACTCTTTATGTGGGGAAAACTGTGTTAAACAAAACATCAGTATTTTTACATACTTTAAACATGTCTGGAGGAGGACTTTAAGTATTCTGCTAATGTGGCCACGCCTCAATCTGTGATGTCAAAGCAGGAATTTGTCTTTGCTGTCACATCTCTGATAGTGGTGTGATAAAACTGTGTGATTCAGTGTGGATTTATAAAGCAGAGCTTACCTTTCTTTTGGTTTTATAGTGCCGTGTTTCTTTCCCCGTGGTGGGAAGGAATGCCAATTTGTCAGTGTACCTTCAAAGGGGAATTGCATCCTGCTGATAAGTTGATGTTTAAACTGGGACGGGTGTCTTTTCTCAACATGTTTTAAGACTTGCTCCTAAAGATCACTGTGTCATGGTCCTCTTTAGCAAAGTTGATTTGGTGGCCGGAGCAACTGCTGCAGGTACATAATGTTCTGCCTGTGTCCCTCTCAGTGTCGGCCCTTTGCTGTTGGCTGTTGTGCAGCAGGGTCTGGTGTGAGAAATTGCCATCTGGCTTCCTTGTCATGCAGAACGCTTTGAATAGAGCTGCGCTCTTTTCATCAGGTTGTGCTCTCTTCAAGAGGGGAGACTCAGAGCTGAGGGCTGGTTTTGTGCTCTGGTGTGGTCGTGGGCTGATTAGTCATTTCTTATAGGGAGTTGAGGGAGCTTTGGCACTCGCAGGACTCATAACATGTAATTACATTATGGAGTTTCAATACAGAGAAGATCAATTTGTCTGTTTACTGTCAGGCTACAGTATCTACTTGGACAAAAATCATCTAATGATTTATATCGGTGCTCAGTATTTCAAAAGGACAAGAGGAAATCCTTTTTAAGAATTGGTTTTATTATTACTATAACAGCCTGTTTGCCCAATCACATATAGATCTCTGGGAGACCATTAACAGAAACTTACGACATGAATGCTATTTATAGGAAAGTGCAACATGCTTGAATTGTAGTGTGTAAGACTATTTATCAATTATCTGCTTGACAGAACATTTAGCGACAGCAATTCATCTTTTAAGTAATTTATCATATAAATAAATAAATAAAAATATATCATTATACATAATAGTTTGGGGCTTTAAACAAGTGATTTGAAGACATTTTTGGATTGTCATAGATAATATATAGTGATTTATTACCTTTTTTTTCAACTGCAAATTATGCAGTTTGTCAACATCTGTTTTATCCAATAAGATAATCATAATCATCTCAGAGTTTGCATTCATATATCTTGAGGTCAGAGGTCAAACATGACTAATGGATTCCTTAGGTTTTCTAGTTTCATATGATACCAGTATCTTCACTCTAGCTTTACCTCTTCCTAACTGGATGCGATGCGAACGAGCAAACATCAGATTGTTTTAGTTTTTCCCAGTAAAGATGTCCCAACCTGTTCCGTGCATCAGCGAACAGGCTGAGCGACGTGTCGCTTGTTTGAGAAAAACGCTCGCCCTGGCTCTAGTTATGCCAAGTTTCGCTCACTTGCTCCACCTCCAACCTATTTTCACTGGTCAAAATCGACGTGGACAGTAACTGACATAAATCAATATCACTATATCTTAGTATATCTGGAGTTCGCTCGCTGTATGTTAGGAAAGAAAAGACAGAAGTAGTGGTCGGGCCATTCGATTGTTAGAGGTTAACAGTTTATATAATAGATCGATAGTTGACGTCTCTATCGATGCAATATTGCCACGCAAAATATTGCAATACTATGCTGTATTGATTTGTTTTCCACCCGCCCCTACCAGGCACAAAGAGCCACAAGTCCATCATGCCGTTCCTCTGGTTCTTTGAGGACATTCAGCATTTTAATGGCAATACTGTAATTGCGGCTTGGTGCTTCTTCCTCCAAGGTCAAAGTGTTTTTGATTAGTCGTGTCATCTTTGTCTTCTCCTTGAAGCGTCCGTACAAGCAGTGCGTTCGCTGTAAGGCATGCACACAACTTTAGTGGAAGCTGGTTTTATTTATGTGTCTACTGTAATTGGGTTCAGTTTTTGCCGTGACCCAGTCTTTACAGCACTGGAAAGACTTAAAAGGAATATAATGATGCAATAATAGTTTGTCTACTGTCCAAGAATATATATGCACTGAATGGTTTTTATTAAGTTTACTATTGTCTAACAGAAGATGTCTTTTTAAACACGCATATATTTGTACTGTACATTCACACCACAGTAAACATAGTTGTATTTTTTTCTGTTCTGACTGATTGAACATCATCAAAATGAATGCATCATCTTTAAATCCAACAATTTATGCAGCCGTCCTTCATGCAGTTAATCCATCAAATAAAAAAATTAGATGTCTTAGAGCATTTTTATTAGGAACGTTCAAATATGTATGACTGATGAAGGTCTCAGGTTAAATATGCTGCAGTTGCAAAGTTTGATTCACTGTCTTTGACCCGTCAATCTTGAACACACCTGTTACGTTTACGCAGGTTGTTACATGTAGTCTTTGGGGGAAAATACAGGAAATGGTAAGATTTAAAAGTCTGTATTCAACCGTATACTGTAGGTATCACTGAAATCAAATTCTGACTTTTACCTGCAGACACTTTTTTTCTCAGCCATCAAACTTAACAGTCACTTCTATTAACTCAGCTCTCAGAAATGAATAGTCTGGTGATAATGTGGAAACATATTCAGGCAGAGCGTCCAGCCCATTCTGGCGTCAAATACCAACGCTTTGTCCCGGCCGTCAGCGTTCGATACCGCCGCACAAGGCACCCTTTTGGTTTAAAGAGCGAAAAGGTGGGCAGGACGGGAGGTTTATGGGTCCAACAACACGAGGCTTTCATTCAGGAGACCGCTGTTCATGTGCCGTGCGTTACGTTTCACTTTAACATTCCAATCAGCTGTTCGTTCGTGTCTCGTGTTCACAATGACAAGTGACATTTTAACCGTACAAACGTAGAAAAAGCAAGCGAGAAGTGACGCCGAGGGGTCTGACAAAGCGTCAGCATGTGACGCGCTGGGATGAGAATGTGTTGGAGCGACAGGTTGTCCCTTTGATTAAATACCAGAGGTCCAACCACAGCCAGTGCAGCCATCAACCTGTCATTCAACATGTCCTTGAGCCCAACACTGAACTGACTTACTCACTCACTGAAAGTTACTTTGGATGGCAGCATCAGCTAATGGCCTCAACATGATGAAAACTGTGAGTTACTATCCCATAAAGTCACGGCAGGTTTATTCTGCTTTTAGTGTCACGTGCATGTGTGATTTTACACATTCCTACGTTGTTCTCTTCAGGTCAGATGCAACAGCTCGACGTGTTTAGGCCTCCATGCTTTCACACAAGATGGGTTCTTTAAAGTACATTTAATGGTAATGAGTAAAACTAGAAGTGATTAGTGGATGGGCTCTCAAATGTGAGGATTTGCTAATTGCTTTTTTGGTTTAATTTAATAGTAAATTAGGACTTTCGGTCAGACAAAACAAGCACTTTGAAGACATCAGTTTGGGAAACTGTGATGTGCATTTTATGTTTTATGGAATAAAGAATGATTTGATCAATCAGGTAACTAATCGACAGTGAAACTAATTGTTTGTAGCAGCCCTGTTGTGTGGAGGGGGGAGGTAGAGAAGCATCTGTGTGTATCCTCAAAGAGTTGGGGATGCAGAATTCATTACTGAGTGCCAGTGATTTTATCTCCAAGTCATTTCTAAGGCTCATTTTTATCAGCCAGTCAATCTAACTGTTAAATCCCAGAATCCTCAGCTCTTTTTCTATTGAACTGATATATCACAGTGTGCATAGAATAGCGATTTGATGAGGGAAAAAAAAGCAGATGTGGTCCTGGTTGAGGCTGTGGTGATTGCTTCCTAATTTGAGTGGTTGCTCTATGTTGCTCTGCTCCTGAAGGGCAAATTAGCTTGTTCAGAGAGACCTTGATCAATTTAATCAAGTGTAATGATGCCGAAGGCTGCGAACAGCTCTGTTTAACACCGTCTTCCTGAAGGGGCGGAGATCAGGTGATTTACCGTTTCAGCATATTATATCACCGCTCATCTCTTGCATTGATAAACATTATATCCTTGTGAGATTATGATGAAATGTTGCAGTAAATTCTTATGGCCTCTCAGTGTGCCATGCTCTCTCAGTTCTCATAAACACGTCTATATCTTCGGTTGTTTTCCAGTGATGTCCGCTTTCATACTCCTTAGTGCACTCACTCTTTTTAGAGTTATTTGAAAAGAACAAATATTTCGATAGATGTAATTTAGTGTTGTGACGAGTGATACAGAAGGTGTTTTTGTGTCATGGACTCTAAGAAGTCGGCTCATCTCTAAAATTAAAACACAGAGGCACCATAGTCCGAACCAGCGTGAACCAAGACGGCAACAACTCTTTAGTATTAAAACCTGGTGTTGAGATTGTTTTCTTGACTACTTAAATGATTGATTGATAAAGGTGTCGAGTCATTTTCTGTCGATCGATTGACTAATTTCCAATTAATTCAGTTGATTGTTTCTGGTATTACTAAAGTACTGAAAATACTTTTGTACTTTCCAGCCTCCAGACTTCCTACAGTACGTCTTTGACCTGTCTTTGTGTCATTGAACAGCATGTCTGTCCTCTGCTCAGAGCTGGTTAGTGCAAGCTTTTAGCTGGATAAGCAGATTACTTAAGAATGCAAAGCCAAAGTGTCAGAAACGTGAGAAAACTCACAATGGAGGCCACAGTTGCCCTCCGTGCTCATAAAGCACACATACAGAACACACAGACAGCTGACTTTTGCCATAACCAAAGGGCAACAGTTTGAGCTGCATGACATTACAGCCTTCATGCTTTTAACGTAGTGTTGTTCTTTTCTCTCTTTATCTGACACTGAATGCACCGTCTGCTCCTGAAGGACTTACTGTAATGAAATGTATGTAAATTGTGTC
The DNA here is from genome assembly GCA_916701665.1 of Sebastiscus tertius. NCBI lineage: Eukaryota > Metazoa > Chordata > Actinopteri > Perciformes > Sebastidae > Sebastiscus > Sebastiscus tertius. The sequence goes on along the minus strand of CAKAOH010000672.1, from coordinate 48,791 downwards.
CTTGCATGGTAAATCATTCAGATCAATATTTCCCCATGTTAGCCGCAGCAATGCAAAACCCATGATAGTACACACCTGCGTCAAACAGCTGACGATATATGAGCTGGCTCGTAACGATAATATGGAAATAACGGACAAGAGCGATGATTGTAATATTCATAATGACAGCTGAGAGATGGCTGAATAATTGATGAATTAGGAAATGAGAAATCCTGACATTACGTGTGAGGAAAGCTGCTTGTAAAAAAAAGAAAAACCCCGCTTTGGGCGTAGTTGCAGACCTCTTGATATGCATGCTTATTAAGCTGACAAACAAGAAGGATGCGGGGACCCGTTTTCAATTTGTGAGGTAACGGATGGCTGGCAGCTCCAACCAGTGAAACATGAGCATTCGCAGGTGCTGGACATTGTGCTGAACAGGAGCTAAAAAGAATAAAATACAGATATATTTGATCAATTATTAAACAGATAAGCCAACATAATTTCCTTTCACTGTCAAAAAAGCCGAGTTGACGTTCCCTTTGCTTCTGGTCGGCTCAGATTAAACACATCAAACTGTTTTCTTTCATATACAACGTGATTTAATGAACTCCCATATAATATGCAACACATGACAGTCCTGTTTGAGAAGCTGCCTTGCCTCTTCATATCTGCTTCATCACTTTGCCATTCTGTAAAGTACACTAGGTACAACTTTCATTATAATGCAATGAGTTTATACAGTCTTACTAATGGCTTTATTCCTAATCATTTACTAATGCTTCATGTATCAAGAAAGAAAGAAAGACAGTGATGACTCACCTGGCAAATGTGTAGTGTATATATAATTGTTTTAAAAAGAGTTGGGTAGCAGGAAACGAGTACACTACAGAACATTACAAGTTGCCAAATTGGACTCATTCACCTCAAGACTTGTTAATTTGGTTAGCACCCTGGGACAGCAGCCTGCCTGTGTCATCCTGAGGATTACACTCATAAAACTGGAGTTTACTACCGTGGCTGCTGCTGAAAACCTAAAGAGCGGAACTGCTGCACATCTAACTTGTCCTCTATAGTTTCCAAAGAGTCTGTTTCACTTTTTGATGTTCGTGTTATCAAAGCTCTTGTAAATTTTGAGGCTTACTTAACTTTGCAGAAATATAATGTTGAGTTCAACTGATAAGAGACAAACGCATTGAGATGCTTCGGTGTAATGTCTGGGCTTATATTGGACTCCTCATTCTGTCTCAGAAGCATCTCCTCAAAGTGCTCATCGAGACAAAATCCAATTAGAGAGAAGGAAGTAGTCGCCCAAATCGCTCTGCTCTATGTGCTCTTATTTGCCTCCTGTGCCCTTGGGCTTCGATTTATTGAATAATTAATTGCGTCAGTCACATTATGCACATACAGTACACACGCGCATGCTCTAACGCACACACACGTTCACTACATTTACCCCTAGTTATACGACTCTCCCTCACTGTGTGACTTCCCATTTAGCGAATGAGTTCTGCTTCATTTATGGATCTCGTTTATAATGTGGCCCCTCGGAGGTTCATTTGTTTTAGTTTCACCAATATCACAAATGGACAAAGCAGCTCCCAGATTATGGGTTCACATTCAGTGTCAGCCTGGTCTCCTAAAAATTACGTTCCCATACAACAAAACTGCATTGTCTAACACATTTCGAGGGGAGCGTATTTTCTCCTGGATTACGTTTGTTTTTGGGAGGAGGTCGGTTGGATGGGTGGGTCAAACAAACATAGGACTTTCACTCAGGAGGCCGATGTTTGTCTCCTGTGTGAAACCACAAGTCAGTGTTGACTTATTTTAATATACGTCCGTAACTTAAACAACGTAACCAGGCGTCTACCTCCAGTTCTGAAATGTGAAGCCAATGCTGAAGTGCCTTAAACCTGCATTCTTTCTAACAGCCAGCAGGGGGCGACTCCTCTGGTTGCTAAAAGAAGTCTGATTGTGTAGAAGTCTATGAGAAAATTAGCCTACTTCTCACTTGATTTATTACCTCAGTAAACATTGTAAACATGAGTTTATGGTCTCAATACAGCATGATGTTCATTTAAAAAATGATGGTCCCATTTCAAAAAATGAGATCCATAAAGCAGGGGATGCTTTAGGGCGGGGCTACCTCATGATTGACAGGTCGCTACCATGGCGTTGTCTGGTCTGGGAGTTGTCCTAGTTTTCGTTTTACAACTTTAACCCTTTCACAGGGTGATTTTCACTTCATGATCATCAAGTTAATTGTAACACCTCAGTCATCTAAAAATGTCTTAGTCAGGGTTTGGTTGTTCTTAGCTCCAATCTCTCGTTTCAACTTCTGGTTGCAAAACACCAAGATGGTGACGGCCAAAATGCAGAACTCGAGGCTTCAAAACGACGGTCAACGTGACGTGACGTTGACTATATCCACTTCTTATATGAACATAACAAACAAACTTATTTCATGCCGAACCATGATGTTTTTGATTTGTTCAACGTTAACCACATGTTTGAAAACTGTGACCAAGAAAATATGTTTCCCTCGAAGCTTAATTGAGAATGTAGTTGTATGGGAACGTAACTTTGTAGGAGACAGGTGTTTTTTACTTAATTTAAGTTTGGTTGAAAAGAGGACGTATGCACCTTGCAGGTCGGTTCTCATGTTATCCTTGATAAGTGGCTAATCTGAATGCCTGATAACAGGATGTGATGTCGCAGTAACAAAGACAAATCACACGTGGGAGTTTCCCCCTGCTGATAAACCTCGTTTAGAAACGTGTGTAATGTGTGGAGCTTTTAATTGGTGTTTGTGTTCAGAACTAATCTTCCAAAGAAACCCAAGAGAGACTCTCTTCAGCTCCTCCCTTCCCTTCACTGCTGTCTAAATGTTTCCTTGTGTTGTCTCTCAGGGAGAAGATGCCGTTCCACCATGTGACGGCAGGCCTGCTCTACAAGGGGAACTACCTGAGCCGCTCGCTGTCAGACAGCGACAGCGACGTGCTGGCCAGCATCTCTGTGGAGGAGCTTCATGGTAAGAATCCTCAATAAGTGTCTGGCTGCTGTCCTGCCTTCTGCTTAATGTCCTTTTTGAAGTGATTTGGCTGCTGCTGCCTGCCTTTCAACCCCCATACTGGCAACATTTGACTACAAATTAAGATGAGCAGATGATATTTTAACATCTACTGCATGTTGTTAATGGAACCTGAAAAACATGCTTGACTTTGTTTCAAGATGATGCATTTATTTAGTAAAAAGTCATAATCTAAACTAGGGCTGTCATATTATCAGAGTTTCACTACATGGTTATCGTGGCCAAGATAATTTGTGATAACAATCATTGTGATATTTATAGATTTATAGATAAATATGAGATAATAATACGATATCCAGAGCATGCTTTTAGTGCATTTGGGCGTGCCACACTGGGTAGCTCCCGACCACCGCTCTGCACTGCTCTCACGCGCCGATTACAGCCGATAACGCCGTCCCAACCGTCGGAGTAGCGCAGCACTAACTCTCCAGTTTCCCCCCCAGGTTAACACTGTTGGCTCTGTCAGCAATGTTGCATCTGTTTTCACTGTTAGCGCTGTTAGAGCTGTTTGGAGGCAAAAGAGATGCTGTCAATGCTCCCATTTAGCACTTTTAACTTTTGTTTATTGTGCGTTTCGTCTCATTTGGCAAATTAATTCCACTCAAAATTCAAGTGTAGGGAAGTGGAGAGAGAGAGTCTGAAACCATAACTGACCAAAAGCGTGATTTAAAGCTGCAGTGGGTAGAAATGGAGCAAATATGATTTAAAAAAAAATAAAAAATAACATATAAAACGGTCACTATATCCTAACGGTAGTGCATGAGACAGGTAATCTGAAAAAAATCAGGTGCCTCTGTGTCCTCCGGTGGCATCTGCAAGATTTCAGATTGGAGGAAAACAACCAATCAGAGCCGAGCTGGGGTCTGCCGTCTCTGAGCAGCTGTCAATCACTCGCGAACTCCGACCAAACGGTCAAACTAGGCAGCGCTGATCAAATATGAATCAATATTCTGTTACCTTAATGCCTATTTCTCACCTCAAATGTTTTCAGAAACATCTTGTAGTGTATTGTTTAGCTGTAAAATGAGAAAGTTTGTGATATGGCAGCCATGTTGAGATCAGATGAAGAAATGCCAAGTACCGCCCACCAGCCGGAGCACAGCCAATAGGAACGCTCTCTCTCTCTGAAATGACCTGTGATTGGCCAAAGTCTCCCGTCACAGGCTAGATTTTTTAAAGCCTGAAAACAGAGCCATGAGGAGGAGCAGAAGTCTAGTTATCTCTCAGAACACTTGAATTACAATATGCTGAAAGGTTATTATGGAATATTTGCCCAATGATGCCAAAAACATACTGCCTACTGCAGCTTTAAGAGGCGCTGGATTATTTACACAATATTATCAAATGTGTATTATTAACATGATACCAATATTTCATTATCATCAGTAGGCTACTGGTATATCATGACACCTCTAATCTAAACAGCGTCTCTTCCGGGGGAAAAAATATGTGCTTTCAGTTCATTAATTTTCCAGTATCTTTAAGATCAGCTCTAGAGTGCAAGAAAGACAACAAAGTTGTACTGAAATACTTGCGCCTGCAATATAGTGCTGCTTACAAATGATTATAAACTCACTGCAGCTTTATGTGTAGTTTCGCTTCATGCCGGCTTGAGGCGGATGTCGAACCAGAACTAAGTTAAAGAACAAATTGGCTGCAGTAGAAAAGCATATACATTGAGGGTTTAGAAGACTGAACAGTATGTAATGAACCATTAAAGTGTAAACAAAGGTAATGAACCAGAGGAGGAGCACAGCCTGTCATGTGATTTTTAAGGCGGATCAGACGGTCTCACAGAGGGAGCCACTGCGTAAAAAATGACTGTTTTGGGCAACACGCCTGTACTGCAGAATCCCAAACCCACATGGAGCTTCGTTTTCTCAGGAAAATTTCCAGTTACTAAACAGATCCACAAACGATGTGGCGTACCGGCGGACCACAAGCAGATAAACTGGTCCTGACAGGTTTAGTTTTAAAGGACAGTTGCTGATCCAAGTCGCCCCAGTCTGTTGTGAAAGATAATACAGCTCTACAAAACCAGCAGCATCCTCCTCATCTGAGCCAACACAAACCCAGTAATGCATTATTCTCCCCGTAGTTAATCTCACCAGGAGCATTCACGGTCTGCTGGCTTCTGCCTCTCACTTGACATCTGTGCCGTTTGCAGCGACCGTGTTTATGAGCCCTTTGTTTTGGAGTCTGTCTCAGAGTAATCACCTGGGCCTGTAGAACACAAACCTGATCAATTACAGTCGGCCGGCGTCAGCAGTGGCAGCCTCGCGGGCAGCAAACAAAGTAGACTCCCCCGGACCTCCGAAATATGAATCCATTGATGCAACATTAAGATGCCGCCTGGAAAAATTGGCTGCACTGCGCCGGTTAATAGCCAGATACTCAGGGTCGAGTTTTAATATGCATGGAGATATTTGCAGCGTATGAATTTCTCATTGCTGTTTCAACGGGTTTATGTTTGGTGAGAAACAGCTTATGGTTCATGAGGTCGACTAAACACTGTGAAACTGACAAACTGTAGCCTGTCAACACTAATTACTGTATCAGTGTTTACTATACGCTCGATGGTGGATGAGTGGTGGTATCGCTGTGGGCTTCCAGCTAGAAGGTCAACCGTTTGAGACTCTCTCTCTAGTTATCTGAGATCTGAGTGGGAGAAATTAGTCATTCATGCCTTAACAGTTATCGAAGTGCTTGTCAGCAAGGCACTCGACCCATGAAAAATCACACCCGTTTTCTCAGTATCATAAATCAGTCAGACCACAGTGCACAGATGTCACACACCCACATTGTGCTGGGATCACAGTGATGTCCGTTGAGGATAAACGTTCATGAACTGACTTAAAAACAATCACATAGAAAAAGAGCTTCTTTCCTTTTTAATAATCTAATTCAAACTTTAATCAGCTGCAGTGCAAGCAGATTGTAACTGATGCAAAATGTAAACATCTTTAGGCGAAAGAGACGGATTCACAGCTGTACTGAGTCATCATTACGCTTCCTGTTTGAGTCCCACAGAGCATGGCAATTGTAGCACCAAAACTGGAAACGCATTCATCTTCAATTAAAATAAGAAACATAATAATTTGACACTCTCAGTAGTACATTTTTTGACAGTATTAAGGCTCAGATTGTCCTTTTAACATGGTTTTTATATTCCTGGAACATTGACAGCCGCATTTATCCAGTCATATACAGATTAGGGCTGTCACAGTTAACGCGATAATAACGCGTTAACGCATATTGGTTTTAACGTCACTTATTTCTTTCACAAAATTTGCAATTTCTAGGTTGTAGTGGGGCTCAATTATAAAGCTAGACCATGTCATACTAGCTTGTTGCAAAGGAGGCTAAATAACGCTCCAAACTTATACTAACGTTTTGGCGAGGAAAAACTGGCATGGCCATTTTCAAAGGCGTCCCCTTGACCTCTGACCTCAAGATATGTGAATGAAAACGAGTCTCCCCTTTACAGACATGCCCACTTTATGATAATCACATGCAGTTTGGGGCGAATCAATTTCCAAATGGATTTTTAGAATAGATGGTGACATGCACAATGTGGACATAAAAGACTTCCACCTGCCTTGCGTCTGTTTCAAGAGTCATTATAAACTCTTGTATGTCTCCCACCGACTCCTTTCCCCCGGTGCAGCTTACCCAGCCTCCACATTCTGCACATTCAACACTTCTGCCTCACAATATTTAAAGAGGCAATTTGCTGTATTTGTCCAGGGCCATTAAAAAGCTTGCAGCAGCGGGCCGAGCTGTCACACGGCCGGCGGTTTGGAATCAGTCAGCTGGTGTGTTTTTGTAAATGTCTCATCTCTCAGGAGAAGCTGCTGTTGCCTTTAGGGATTTATAAAGAGACTAACAGGCCCTCGTGTGTTTTTACAGTATGGATAATGCCTGAAGATTCATTCAGTTGCTGGAAGGTAGCTGGCTGTATAGTATTCATTTGCAGCAGGCAGATGTTCTCCGGCAACTGTGGAGCAAAGAAGGGCCACTTTGTAATGTGAGCTTTTTGACAAACCCTTTGCATCACTACCACTTTAGCCACTGAGGCAATAATCTAAATGTGTAACATGGTTGATGGCATACGGCCCCTTTTCTAGGTTTGTTCCAGGGATGCACTGCCCTGGCATCATGACACGGGAGCATCCTTTGTGCCGTCTGAGAGCAATTTGTACATCATCTCTTGCAGCTCAATTGTTAATTTAAAAGCAGACCGTTTTTCTGCAAACTGAGTTCCCATATGGTGAAGGCAAGGTGTAGAAAATAGTACAGTGCAGGAGAATAGTCTGCTCCTGACTGAATGCAAGGACAAGCTACAGGTTTCAAGAGTCTTTTGACTGTTTGTGCAAATACTTACAGTAATGCCACATTTCTTGAGCTACAACAATTTAGGGGATGTGAAGTTTTACTAAATGGAACACAATCTCTACTTGAAAGTCTCGTCTGTAAATAACTTTTAATGAAGGCATTAAAATGTTTTTTTCTACATAAAATGCATATGATGGACAGGAAGAGGTTGATTAATCTCTAATTTGCTCCATTTACGATTTTCTGTAGCGCTCATCGTCATGTATGTTGTGCTTTCTTAGTCATGTTGTTGCTGAGTGAGGTCGAGCCAAGAAACCAGTGACCTTCGGTTACATGTGTGCAATTAGGGAAACTTATTTCTTTCGGTTTTATGCCGATCAAATGTTAAATACATTTTTCTGTGAGCTCAGACCAGCAGGTAGACATCCAGCATGTCAATTAATCCAACAATTAGAACAGCAGGACAGGAGTTTTATGACTGAGATCTAAATATGCACCAGTTATGTTGTACAGCACAGAGTCTGTACTGTTTACACTGTGTATACCGGGATAGGTCGTTATAATGCTTATATAATAATAATCTTCTATTTAAAACGTACGTTTATGCAAGATGTCTGTAAACAGTCTCTAAAATGTTCATGCTTATATCGTATGAATCTAATTTCTTGATTAGATACAAGCGCTGCAAAAAACTTTTAGAGCAATCAAACGGTTCCTAGATATTTCAACTCCTCTTCTGTCTCAACAGGATGATCATTGATGAAAACAGGTAATGAAAGGCGTTGTGGTGACTCACAATAACCAGCTCCTTATAGTCTTACCTTTGTTTATAAAGAGATCACTGTCTTCACACCACTAAGTGAGTATATGGTGGAACAGTGAGAGCTCCAGTCCGGCTCTAACAGCAGACTGCAGGAGTCACTAGCAAGTAGACGCTCCACCACATGTTGAGCTGGATCCATATCCACAGTGGTGGTCCAGGGTCAATTTCTTCACAGTAAAGAGATCCTGGAGACAGGCTTTACAGTAAAAACTAAAACATGCTATTTTATTAAAGGTTTAGTGAAAGGGCAGTGGAAGAACTCCTTCCTGGTCGGCACTCAGGCTCTTCATTCACTGAGCATGCTGAGCTGGACCAGACGGCAGCGAGCCTGCGGGGAGCTGCTTTGTGTCTGCTCAGCCCACCAGCGCCGAGCTTTCCCCGAAGCAGAGAGGGACGCTGATGGGCACCGGCATTAGGCAGCTTGTTTCCAACTCCATGGGCCTATAAACAACAGCTCCCAATTGGCAGATTTCGTGCTTGTGCTGTGTAGACTCCAAACTTAGCCAGTGGTTAAGGGGCTTGGCTACCTGACTGCAGCAGACAACTTGTCGTAGCAGGAGTTAGGGGAGCTGTCCAGGGTGCTGATTGTGTTTTCCCTCTTCCTCAGTCCCACTGGGACGCCGCAACACCTAGTCATTGATAATACTGGAGCCAGAAGCCCAATGTGGAACAAACGTCTTTTCAGATTTGACACAGTATTAATGGTACAGTATTGATGCCTTCAAATGGGGTCGTGTTTACCGTGTTTACCAGTTGAGTCCATATGAACTCCCCCCTCTTGTGGTATTGACGACCTCGTAAGTGGAACGTTTCTGAAAGCTCCGAGTTCACGACTTGTGACGTGTTTGTTGTCAGAAATGGCGGAGGCCATGGAAGTTTTATTGTTGATATTCCCAAATACCTCATCTTTTTCCTCTGTCATTATTCCAAAAGCAGACCCACTTGCTAGCTTGCTAAATTGTTGGCGCTACAACGGAGCATTTCAGACAGAGGGTGAATACAGGTATATTCAGACACACAGTATAAGAAAAATAATGTTATTTGAACATTAAAGGGACTGTTTGTAACTTTCAGAAATGCTTCTTAACAGCGACACCTGTGGCCGTGAAATCAACGAAAGTCAGCGTCGGGCTCGTGCTTGTGCTCGCTCTAAATGGACATGAACGAGCATCGCTCAAAACAGTGAGGCGACACACGTCAGCTAAAAGCACAATATCACTCTATATTTCAGCTGCTTGGCAGTAATGTTAGCTGACCAGACCAAGGTCTCTCCATGAATCAATGCTGATACTGTGTTTGCTTCTCCTGCCTCAGCGCAGGCTTCAGCAGCGGGGCTCCCCAGCGAGAAACTCGTCTCCCTCCGCCCGCAGCCGGAGAGAGCAGGAAGACACCGGCAACCGGTCGGTAACGAGACGGTAACGTTTCTCTCTGCGGAGCCCTGTTACTTCACAAGACACGGGAAACCTCTGTTGGTCTGGAGGAGCTGCAGCAGTTATTTCTGCACAAACGTCCACTAGATATTCTCAGAGCTACTAACTCTTCTGCAGTGTGGATTGAGCGCACGTTCACGTCTAGAGGTGGAGCGAATACGCAAGAACACGCGCGCTGTCTGAGTGAAGGCGAGCAGGCAGAGGAGACGAGACAGCGGCCACACGCGAGCGCGCATGTGTGCCGACTCGCTACATTTATACGCTTAGAAAGTTACAAACAGTTCCTTTAAAGCATGTAACATACATATTCTAGTAGAAACCCAAAGTACAAGTATGAACCTGAAAATGAGCACGATACGTCCCCTTTAACACTGCAAGGCATAATTTGCGTACAAAATTAACAAACTCTGCCACTTGAGGATTCTGTTCCATCTAAGTTTGAGTTCGCTGTGACGTCTTTTGTTACTTCTGTCCGTCTGGTAGAAATGTTGCTGTTTCAAATGTCAGATGAGTTGGAAAGCAGCTCCATATTCCCCATGTGTCATGAGTCTTGATGGATGGGAGCATTTGTGCATGAAATGGACTGAGTCATTTGGATATATAAAGCTAGCTGGTCTCAATGTTGTTATTCTGTTCCAACACACTCCAGACACAGGAAAGTACTCAACAAAGACCTGAGTCATTGAAAGATTTATTCAAGAGATGCTCTTTTTAATGCAGGGAGAATCGTTTGTATGCCTTTCATTTGTTGTTTGTCAGCAGATGCATGTGTGCATCCTAGAAAACATTCTCTCTAAAACAAGTGTTTGTGTTGTTACAAATGAAGATGGTGGTTTATTTGCTCAGGACCAGCTGTTTGGGGGAATCAGTAACATGCTGTTTTTGATGCAGGTCTGACTGTGAACCCTTATTATCTACTGTAGGTGCTGAATGAAAAACAATGTTCTCCATTTTACGAGTTGATTCATAATTGATGCTCCATTCATGTTTTGTTGTTCCGAATCATTCGCCAGCAGACCGGTCCAGAGCGGCAGCAGCACAGCAGATAATAACATGATTGATGGGCTCATTTCTTAATGACGTTTTTGGGTCAGTTTGGCAATTTCTTGGTTCAGTTAGAAAATGCTGTTCCCTAAATAAACACTCAATAGCAATACATTTCCAGTCAATTAAGATGGATTTTTTTTTTGTTTCCTTTATAACAACATTCTGTGGTATTGTCTCATCTCTTCTCTGCATTGTTTTTATGAGACCACTACAACAAATTCTTGGCAACTGTCAAAGATTACGTTGCATTGAAGTATTGAATTTTGAATCTTGGATCTAACAGCAACAAAAAAATGATGCATTCAGTTATATCATACCCAAGACTTGCATAGATATGAAGTACATGTCCGCTGTAGGGCTGCAACTAACTGTTATTTTCATTGTCGATTATCTGTTGATTATTTTCTTGATTAAAGGGACTGTTTGTAACTTTTTAAGCGTATAAATGTAGCGGGTCGCCACACATGCGTGCTCGCATATGCGCGTTCGCGTGTGGCCGCTGCCTCTCCTCCTCTGCCTGCCTGCCTTCACTCAGACAGCGCGCGCGTTCTCGTTCGGCTCGCTCCACCTCTAGACGTGAACGCGTGCTCACTCCACACTGCAGCAGAGTTAGTTTAGCTCTGAGAATATCTAGTGAATGTACAGTGGACGTTTGTACAGAAATAAATGCTGCAGCTCCTCCAGACCAACAGAAGTTTCCCATGTCTTGTGAAGTGAAGGAGCTCCTCAGCAAGTAACGTTATCGTCTCGTTACCTACCGGGTGCCGGTGTCCCCCTGAATGCAGAGAGCAGGGAGACACGCTGCAGAGCCCCGCTGCATCAGCCTGCGCTGAGGCAGGAAAAGCCAACACTAAGATCAGATCTAAATCATGTTCATGGAGAGACCTTGGTCTGGTCAGCTAACATTACTGCCTAGCAGCTGAAATATAGAGTGATATTGTGCTTTTAGCTGACGTGTGTCGCCTCACTGTTTTGAGCGATGCTCATTCAGGTATATTTAGAGCGAGCAAGCGTGAGCTTGACGCTGACTTTCGTTGATTTCACGGCCGCAGGTGTCGCTGTTGAGAAGCATTTCTGAAAGTTACAAATAGTCCCTTTTAATTGATTAGTTGTTTTGTCTATAAAATGTCAGAAAACAGTGAAAAATATCGATCAGTGTTTCCCAAAGCCCAAGATGACGTCTTCAAATGTCTTGTTTTGTCCACAACTCAAAGATATTCAGTTTACTGTCATAGAGGAGGAAAGAAACCAGAAAATATTCGCACTAAAGAAGCTGGAATCATTCTTAAAAAATGACCAAAATAGTTGGCGTTTAATTAAATAGTTGACAACTGATTGATGAATCGTTGCAGCTCTAGTCCTCTGTATGTCCTCTGAAAGAAATAAAGACTGTGTCTCTGTGGTTCTCGGGAAGGATGGAGTTAAACCATCCACTCCACTCGCAGTCTCAAATTATTCAGTGCTCAACAGTGTGCTCATGCATGTCGTGCAGTCATAGTGTTCTTCAGAGAAGTGACATTCCACCTCTATTTAAAAACACCAGATGCCTGTCAGTTTCTCTCTCTCTTCTCTTGCCGTACACCCTCTCCTCTCTTGATGAAATATGCATTCATTAAAGCACGCTATTGCGAAGCCTGCCGAGCCGACTGCTTTCCACTGACCACTTGATCACACGTTGAACAGCCAGTGAACCAGCTGCTGACTCAACTGTGTACAAGTGAGGTGGTTTTGTCTCTGCTGTGAAAGTGAGTCAGTTCAGTAATACGTCGCTGCGGCAGCACAACATGTATGCACCGTTGTTAAAACAACAAACCCGGGACATCGCTGCAGGTTACTGACGACGTGCTGATGTCAAGAGCTCATTAGAAATGGAGGTTTAAATTATAAAGGACGCCTCAATCAGAATCAAATCAATGGACTTATTTCGTCTTAAAGTTCATTTCTGACATTACAATATCTCTGAAGACTGAAGCCTTCATGTAACCTGATGTTCATCTTTAAAGCGGGTAAAGGCGTTATCAGTCGGTATAACCCCCAAAGATGTGGGTCATTTTCTTCTTGCCACATGACTTATCTTACCAATTACCTGGTAATTGATATCTAAATTAATGTTAAGTATGTCTCTGGCTTTTGTAAATGGAACTGCTGGTGCATGGGTCACCAGTAAAGCATATCTATGTAATGATGAGGCTCAAAAACCAGTATTACATTTTCCAAACACTGGAATAACTGCACTGATAAAGAGGTCACAAAAAATAGTCCCTCTGCAAGTCTGTTTGTAGTCTGTGTGTTGTTTAACGACACTACTAACGGCATCCTAAAAATTGACGACTGAGTTGAATCAACATTGCTCGAGTCTGGGAACGTTATGAGCTTCACCAAATTGATATTTTTATAGGTCTATGAGGTGTTTTATGTAGGTTCATGCAGATGCAGTATTTCTCAGGAGTACTGTCCACTACAAAAGTGAAAATATGGGACACTTTTTGCTCCACACTTGCAGCCAAAAACAAAGTGATTTCATTAAGTTTAGGTATAACTGCAGTGTAGATGAGACTCTGAGGGGTCGCACGATGATTAACAGAAAGGGAAAGGTGTTTCAAAAAGGGTGTCTCTGACTTTTTTCTTTTCCCCCAATCCTTGCTTATTACATCCCTCTGAGGCAAATTTATAACTTTGCCTCTATAAATAAAATTCACTTGACTTGTTTTCTTTTTTAGGGATATAATAGATACTATGATAATGGTGATGTGGTGAAAGTACATACGTCATGTTGAGTGGGCGATGTGAAAATTTCATGTCACGATTATCCTTGCCAAGATAATTGTGATTCACGATATTATCCCGATAATCATCGAAAAATAAAACCGTTAATATGTCACTAAAACATACTGGAATCACTTTACCTTACATTTTGTTAAAGGGACTGTTTGTAACTTTCTAAACGTATAAATGTAGCGGGTCGGCACACATGCGCGCTCGCATATGCGCGCTTGCGTGTGGCCGCTGTCTCATCTCCTCTGCCTGCTCGCCTTCACCCAGACAGCGTGCGCATTCTCACGTACTCGCTCCACCTCTAGACGTGAACACGCGCTCACTCCACACTGCAGAAGAGTTAGTTTAGCTCTGAGAATATCTAGTGAATGTTCAGTGGACGTTTGTGCAGAAATAACTGCTGCAGCTCCTCCAGACCAACAGAGGTTTCCCGTGTCTTGTGACGTTACCGTCTCGTTACCGACCGGTTGCCGGTGTCTTCCTGCTCTCTCCAGGCAGGAAGGCAGGAGAAGCAAACACAGTATCAGCAATGATTCATGGAGAGACCTTGGTCTGGTCAGCTAACATTACTGCCAAGCAGCTGAAATATAGAGTGATATGGTGCTTTTAGCTGACGTGTGTCGCCTCACTGTTTTGAGCGATGCTCGCTCATGTCCATTTAGAGCGAGCACAAGCACGAGCCCGACGCTGACTTTCGTTGATTTCACGGCCACAGGTGTCGCTGTTAAGAAGCATTTCTGAAAGTTACAAATAGTCCCTTTAAGAAACAAATATTTATATTGCGTCAGATGTTTTTTTTAGTGAACATAAATTACAACAACTTAAACAGGGTAGTCATAAACCATGAGGTTCCCCTTCATAAATAAAGGATACATGAATAAAATAATACAGGAATTTTCATGTAAGGAAGAACAGACTCGCACAATGTTGCTATTCTTTTAAAAATCAGGCTCTATTTTTCACTTCCCTGACATGATAACGAGCGAGACTGCTTTTTGAAGTCACTCATGAGGATATTCGCGACCATCCCGATAATGCAAACCCTCCACGATCAACTTATTTTGAGTGTTTTAGTGTGATAAAATCCTGTATCGTCCCATCCTTAGTGGGATCTGCCACTGTGCCTTGCAGATGAAAACAAATCTGTTTTTCTAAGATGAGTTAAGCCGCACTAGTAAGGAACCTCCACCACAACCCATGGTGATAAATTAAGCAGTCATTTTCCTCTGAGATGACTGAACCTATAAGAACTGAGAGGATTCAGTGACACCTGTTAACTGCACAGAGCAGGAATGGTCATGTACAGAGCAGCATCGGTGGAAAAGATTCAAAAAGGCCAACACCCTGAAGGTCACAAGTGTTCCCCCTGGCAATAGACACGTGCCCCTAAGCAAACCACACCCCCTCTAACTCTTTGAATGTTGCTTTGGATGATGAACTAATTGAAAGATTAAAAATATACTGTAAAATATGAAGGAGAGGGAGAATAAAGGAGAACACTGACAGGTTTCGTTGAATGTGAAATAACGAAAGCGAGCCGAGGTGACAGCTGCCGTGACGGCAGGTGGACAAAATGAATCGATGGGCGGAATTGATCTAGTTAACTTGAGGCAGTGGTGCGAGACCAATTGCATAATGTGCAGCCCAAAGCTGGGTCAGACAGGAAGAGAAGAGGGGAGGGGGGGTGTAGAGAGAGAGCTGCACGATTGATGATGAACGAGGGGGAAGGGTGAAATGCCAACTGACTTCATTAAATGCGAGATGAATTCAAAGTCTTGAGAGGTGCATCACTGCCAAAGAGAGGGAGGAATCCCAACGATACAGAGAGCGGTGTGTCTGTCAGACTAATACACTCACTAAGTGCTGTAAATGAATGAGTGTTTGTGTTTGTGTACCTTTGAAGCAGGAGGGGCGGGCATTGTTCATAGATGTCCAAAATCTATTTCCTGTTTGTCTTGGCAGAGATCCGGGAGGCGTTTAAGGTGCTGGATCGTGACGGAAACGGGTTCATTTCCAAACAGGAGCTGGGTATGGCCATGCGCTCTCTGGGCTACATGCCCAGTGAGGTGGAGCTGGCCATCATCATGCAGAGACTAGACATGGATGGTGAGTCACATGCACTCACACACACACAGGTGTAAAAACTGTACTGTACGATGCAGATCTGGCTCTTCTTATTTTGTGTTACATCGTGCATGGATATAAAAAAACACTATTTTTTCATCATAAAAATATAAATACCATGAGGTGTGCGTTCTGATCAACAGTAGGGCTGCACAATTAATAGAAATTTTATCGATATGGAAATGTGACCTACTGCAATTTTCAAAATATTATAAGGACAGCGTTCCCTGCTGGGGCGAGAAAATCAACCTCGATGCATCTCCTTAGATTGAGCTTGATTATTCTTATGGTGATTATAATTTTATTGAATCTTTAATTGAAAAATATGAATGCAGCCTTTGAGATGTCTTGTAGAGACCTGTTTTCACTTTGACAAAGCATTTTCCCTGTTAAAGTGGCAGTAGGCAGTGTACTTTTGGCATCATTGGCCAAAAATTCCATAATAACCTTTCAGCATATTGTAATTCAAGTGTTCTTGAAACTTCTGCTCCTCCTCATGGCTCTGTTTTCAGGCTTTAGAAAATCTAGCCTGTGACAGAAGACTTTGACCAATCACAGGTCATTTCAGAGAGAGAGAGCGTTCCTATTGGCTGTGCTCCGGCTGATGGGCGGGGCTTGGTATTTCCTCAACAGATCTCAACATGGCTGTCGGGTCACAAACTTTCTCATTTTAAAGCTAAACAGTACACTACGAGATGTTTCTGACAATATTTGAGGATGCGATTTGGAACGCAACCGAAGACTGTGAGTTATTGAAGGTTTCATTTTACACATTTAAAGTGGAGGTGAAACAGTTAATTGATTAGTCGACAGATAAATTAGTCAGACACTTTTTTTAAATAATTAATTAATCATTTAGGTAATTTTTTCTAGCAAAAAAGCAAAACATTCCCTGTTCCAGCTTTTTAAACGTGAGAAGATTTTCTTTGTTTTATGTTATTGTAAATTGAATATCTTGCAAATTGTAAATTTAACTGCTTGCTTTGTCCAAAGCTTTAGGAAACTGTTAGACCTTTTAGTCGATTAGTCGACTAATCGGTCGTTTTGGTCTTAGTCGACTAAGATTTCTTTAGTCCGTTATTCATTTTTTATGCTTTTTCATGCTGAATGACTTATTTCCAAGAAACTTATGAGCACATCTCTGGTAAACACAAGATTTAAAGTGGTGCTTTTGTGTGATTCATTGTGGAGAAACTCAGTTTTACAGGTTTGTCGATTAAATCAACTTATCGATTAGTCGACAAAATCCTTTGTGTTAGTCGACTAAGAATTTCTTTGGTCGAGGACAGCCCTAGAAACTGTGATGGCCATTTTTCACTATTTTATAGACCAAACAATTTATCGATTAATCAAGAAAATAATCTGCATATTAATCAATAATGACGGAGTTCGCGAGTGATTGACAGCTGCTCAGAGACGGCAGGCTCCGATTGGTTGTTTTCCTCCAGGCTGTGAAATCTTTAAAATGCCATTAGGAGCACCGGAGGACACAGAGGCACATGATTTTTTTCAGATTACCTGTCTCATGCACTGCTGTCAGGATATAGTGACCGTTTTATAAAAATAACTTTCTAATCATATTTGCTCCGTTTCTACCCACTACAGCTTTGTTTGGTTCAGATCCCTGCAAAAATCACCTTTTTCAATGAAAATGAGAATAATGATGTAAAAAATGATCATTCCCTTTAATACTCCAATCATATCACCGTATTAATCAAACATAATTGCATTTGGATCTTTTTTCAGGCCTAATCAACATGCAAAGATTTACAGTAAACAGCATGTTTCTATGCGCTCTTGCTTGTTCAGATGCACACATTACATATTCCTCTGTGTCATGTATAAAACATGTATTCATGCATGCCTGAGTGTGTATATATCGCAATCTCAACCACTCGCCGGTTCTGCTTGACACATGGAAGTACTCAAGTGAAACTGGTGCCGAGAGAGAACAACGCAAATGAAGAAATATGTGAGACTAATGAAATGTACACATGACATGGGGGTAGTTCATATTGGTTGTATAATAAGAACAAAACCAATTACTGTATCAATGCATTTGCTGCAGCAACTGAATGTGAAATGTGTCACAAAACAATACACCCAGAGTGCAAATGGTTCCTGCTGTCGAAACAGTGAGATCTGAATCGGAGGTTTATTTCTGCAGCGCAGCATCCTCACCTGTGACCTTTTGACCTTTTGTCGTCGGAGAGAACACTTTTCTTGAGCAGCAAAAAAACACAAACACAAGCAATACCTCTTCTTGCAGACAGCATTTGTGCGAAGCGAGGTCTCAGGGAAAGCCGTCTGCATTAACTGTGATTTTATAAAGGATAGACTCTTAAAAATTATATAAGGCTTGGAGGGGAAAAGGCAATATGCAAATCACTGGAAAAATATTTCAAATTCTTCATTCTGCTATCACAGCCTTTGATAAGTGCTTTTCAGTTTGACTGTGGAGAGAGAAATACTATGAAGGGTTCAGGGCTGAGTATTAAAGTTTAAGATGGTAGACTGCCTTTATTCCTCTTCTGACTCATCTGCTTAGAATCTCAGGAGAGCGTCGCTGCTGTTGTGCCTCAGGGCCGGGTCTCGTTGCATCGCCCCGCTGCAACGTGAAGAGGCTACTTTTGCAGCTGACGGAGGTCACGGCAGCTTATGTCTGAGAAGTGTAATGCTGTTTGTTTTTTATTCACTTGATTGTCCTTTCCGTCTCTGTGTATTGAATCTGAGTTTGTTGGAGTTGTAGTCCAGAAAACCTTTTTCCCTTTAAATGACAAAGGTCAACTTGTTTGCATTGATTGATGTCATTAGCAAAAATACTCCGGGGTTTCTTCGTTTAGGCATTATTGAATCTTAGGATCGACTGGCTGCCTTTGCAAGGGCTTTCTGTTTGTAAATTTGCCAAACTTCTATTCGATAAAGACAGCTCACTCTGGTTTAGACAAACAATGCAGAGAGAGGTCTGCACACTGACTTCATGTCTAGAGAAGGTGCAAAGATGTCTGATTTACATGATGGGGAATAAAATGTGACAGTTTAAGGGTACGCTATATTAAGAATATGTTCGGGAATTTACCTTGCAGTGAGACAGCTATCGATGTTTCCGACAGGAGCTGAAGCCGTTATCTGTGCTCTTGCCAAAGCCACCAGACTGCACTGAAAATAACAGTAATTTGACCTCTCAGAACACGGGGGGTTGCTCGTCTACCGCTGCCTCAATCGGTTCGTTTGTTTGTGTCGTTGTGTGACTTTGGTGAATCCGAACTAACCAAGGTCAGACAATAATACAAACAAACTAACTGATCGAGACAGCGGTAGACCAGCAACTCCCCGTTCTGCGAGATAAAATCTGGTTGGTTAGGTAATGCACTGACTATGGATAATTACCTCATACAACTCCACTGCAAAACACCCAAACCATCCCTTTTCATGACAGTTATAGATGGATACATACATTAAATAATAATAGATTAAATCAATTTATTCAAGAAGTAAAGAATGTTAATGAAAATATTCATTAGATGGAGCCCCTAATTCATTCATTCATTCATTCATTATTTACTCACTTATATCCACAGGGGAGCACGGGGGGTATATAACCAGTTCCATCACACACTGATAGGAACATGTGAGAATCATCTTTACAATATACAGTTAAATTACCAAACATGAAGTGTGAACAATCTGGCCTGTTTCTTTTTTTTTTTTTTTGGTTGTTTACAGAGGAGTTTGTGAAATGATCTTCTCATATGTATGCGTGTTGACACAATAACAAAGAGGCAGTGATCAAAGGGACATGAGGAGAGGAGGCATTAGCAGATGAATGAGAATAGACGCTAGCGATTGTATCTCGGCCAAGTGGGCAGCTGTGAGGATCGGATCCTCGGTCACGGCCATCGATTCTGAGCCCGGCGGCCAAGTCCGGCCGATCTCGAGAAGATACTGATAGGTTATCTACTCGTCTCTGCTGTCAAGCCTATGCACGTGATTGTTATTGAGCTCTGTATGCCCTTCATGGAGAAGTGTGAATACTCTTCTTTGTTCCAGATCGCAGCATTGCACCAGCCTTTGTTTTTCAGTATAGATTACACTTGTCCGTCTTTTACTTCTGGTGTTAATGACCTTGACGCCGTCTCTCTCTCTCTAAGTTTGGATCTGTGTCGGCATGTGTTAACTACCAACAGAGACCAACATTTAGTTGTACTCCCTATTGTCTTTAATCAGACTTGTTTGTCTGTAACTAAAGGGAGCAGGATTTCACATCTTTCTTTAATAATTCATCGTTCTATTTCGAGCTGAAACAGGATGCTTGGTTGTGACATAACGCAGGAAGAGACTTGTCAAAAGCAGGTGGCTCGGACTATAACAGACACAGAAAGTGACTCAGTGACTTTGTGCATAAGGTTGAGGTGTCACAAACTGCAGGTACATCCAAATGAGAGCTGGCATGCAACTATTAGCCCCTTAACACATGGAATTAAAATGCGTTCTGGGTGATCAGATTGCAATTGGATAGTGCTTGAGCACACTGAACGTACAATGCACCCAAAATGCATTGAGGTTGGATTGTGTTCTGATCGGCCAAACCACCTCCGGAGGTGCAATGGTCTTTCCAATCCACATACAACAATTATGTGGGTGATAGTGACGTGAAGGTCGACTCACAACGTTCCAGTAAGCTCACTAGTAGGATGGAACCTGTCCAAATCAAAAATAAATAAATAAATAAATAAATAAATAAATAT
>CAKAOH010000672.1:0-28416 GCA_916701665.1 Sebastiscus tertius | reverse complement strand
ACTCATAATGCTCAAAACACAACAACACAAGATAAATAAAAAATAAAATAAAAATAAATAAATACATAAATATGACTCATAATGCTCAAAACAGAATAAATAAATAAATTAAAAAAAACAGATAAATACATAAATGAATAAAAGGTCAAATTAAATTGAAGCGTAAATAAATAATGGAATTAATACACAGATGAATAAATAAAGAAGCAAATTAAAGCAGAAATATCAATTTATGTCAAATTGTATCAATTAATGACTACATTTATTTTTAATATTATTTTGGTACACTTAATGAAATATTTATTTATTGAGTTATTTATTTATTAATTTATTTTTGATTTAGATTTTTCCGAAATCCACTGACATGCTATTTAGTACGCTAAAACAGTATGTGAGATTTTTTTAATGTGTCCGACACCTTAGTATGAAACTAATAGAACGCAAAATGCATACTATTTCATATAACATTGCGGTATGTAATGCTGGATACTACAGCAGCATAAATATCCCACAATGCAATGCGGTAGTGACGACAACGTTCATTACAGACGTTGACGGAAGGTTCTGTAACATCAATAACGCTTCAATTTAACTGTAAGTATGTTTGCTGTAAACAGCTATGTGCTGCTGGAACCAGCATTGATGAGAGCGGTGAGACTGAACCACACAGAAAATCTGCTTTAAAACTCCTTTCACATCAAATTCAGTCGTTTGTTTCAGCGGAAATATAAAAGGAATCACTTGGTGGAGCTTTAAACGGCTCACTTGCGTTTTGTAGCCTGGTCCCAGTACATGCACAACTACTGTACTTCATCCTGTCTTACCTTGAACCTGTTCACCCAGTCCACCCTTATCTCCACTGTCATCCATCCATCCTCCTGGATCTCAGCACCGCTTCATCTGGCCTGTTGCTGAATATACATGGATACCAGTGCAGTCAGTGGCATTAAATATCACGAGCAGGAGCAGAGGTACTGTAGGTAGGGCCAGATTGTGTCGTCCCGCATCGGTAACTTTCTTCTGACAAGGCCCCGGCCTTATCTGCAGATGCAGAAAGAGCAGGTGGGAAGATGAGTGAAGTAAAATGAGTTTACAACAGGGACGCCAAGAAGAAAAAGAAGAAGAGTGAACAAACTGGGATTTGAAAAGAATGAAAGATAGCAAAGAATTTTGTCATTGCTTTGTGATTTCCTCACTCTTTAGGTTTCATTTGTCATAGCTTTGAATTCAATTATATTAAAGCTGCAATGGGCAGAAACAGAGCAAATCTGATTATTAAAAAGTTCTTTTTATAAAACAGTCACTATATCCTGACAGTAGTGCAGGGTAATCTGAAAAAAAAAACATGTGCCACTGTTTCCTCCGGTGTCCTCCGGTGTCCTCCGGTGTCCTCCGGTGCTCCTAACGGCATCTGCAAGATTTCAAAGACTGAAGGAAAACGACCAATCAGAGCCGATCTGGAGTCCGTCGTCCAGCTTCCGTCTATGAGTCGGCTGTCAATCACTCGCAAACTCCGACCAAACGGTCAAACTAGGCAGCACTGATCAAATATAAATCAATATTCTGTTACTGTAATGCCTATTCCTCTCCTCAAATGTTTTCAGAATCATCTTGTAGTGTACTGTTTAGCTGGAAAATGAGAAAGTTTTTGATCTGGGAGCCATATTGAGATCTGTTGAGGAAATACCAAGCCCCGCCCATCAGCTGGAGCACATCCAATAGGAACGCTCTCTCTCTCTCTGAAATGACCTGTGATTGGTCAAAGTCTCCCTTCATGGGCTAGATTTTCTAAAGCCTGAAAACAGAGTCATGAGGAGGAGCAGAAGTCTAGTTTTCTCTCAGAACACTTGAATTACAATATGCTGAAAGGTTTTTAAGGAATTTCTGCCCAATGATGCCAAAAATATTCTGCCTACTGCCGCTTTAAAGCGAGTGAGCTGTCTGTCAGTGTAGGTTAGGTTCATCTAAACATGCAGATAATAAAACCAGACAAACTCGGCAGGGGAGGTAAAGAAACCTCACCAGGCTTATGAAAACGTTCCACTCAAAGAGAAAAATGGAAAGAAAAAGATACAAGGTTAGTTTGAATGTGTTTCTATCTGCAGAGTTGTGATGCTTTGTTTTGGCAGTAGCTTCAGCAGCTATGAGCCGGCTCCCAGATCAGTACTGTTGGAATCAATGTGCACAGCAGGACCTCCATGTTGTGAGTGATACAGTAGCTGTAAAACTTTGATCTGCTTCATATCCAGTATGATAGAGCTACAGTAGTCGGGGCTCATTGTTTTATCTCTGGTCTCAGTAGTAAATGGTGTATTGAACTGTGTGATTTGAAGTGCGCTGGGCTTTAATTATAACACACAAACAGCATCCGTAGTTCCTTTTAAGACCAAACATAGTGTTTCTACAAAGACATTGCAAAAAAAAAAAACAGAAGATAAACTTTTGCAACCCAAAAGGCTTCAATTATGTCTATGCTATATACTGGTTTAATCCAGGAAAAGTTCATTGCAATGCTACATCGTCCTTTTCCCTCAACACCCAGCTTACACACATCCAGCTGCAGGCTGTCGGCTCACCTCTCACGCCAGACCAATGAAGTGATACCAGCGAGATTGTGTTCGTGCTGGTAAAGTTGAGACTAAACGGCAAGATACACTTCGATCCAGAGCAAGAAAAGGTTGCTTTCTGTTATGCAGCCTTAATATTGGTCTGCAGTTCACAGAATGACTATTCACCCGATTATCCGATCCTTAAAGGTACTGTTTGGAACTTCTTACACGTATAAATCATTGCTGGTCGACGTCCCACGCTCGCTCACATGTGGCTGCGCTGCTCCTCTGCCTGCTTGCCTTCACTCACACACCGCACCTGTTCTCACTCGCTCTCTCGCTCCACCTCTCACGTGCATGCGCGCACACTACACACTGCAGAAGAGTAACGTTATCGTCTCTGACCAAAACTCCAGTGTCTCAGCTGTTCCTTCTGACCGCGGTCAGGAGGCTGAAGCAGGAAAAGCCAACACTAGAATCAGCATTGATTCATGGAGAGACCTTCGTCTGGTCAGCTAACATTACTGCGGAGCAGCTGAAATATAGAGTGATATTGTGGTTTTAGCTGACGTGTGTCGCCTCACTGTTTTGACCGATGCTCGTTCATGTCTATGTAGAACGAACACAAGCGCGGGTAATGTGAACGAGCGCGAGCAACAGGGCGCTGACTTTCGTTGACTTAACGTCCACAGGTGTCGCTGTTAATGAGCAATTTCTGATTCTTACATAGAGTCCCTTTTAAGGGTTGAGTTTTATTTGGTTTGATATTATCTTTGGAGATCTTTAGGATGGGTTTATGTTGGTGTCATTTACAACCAGCAACTAATTTGACAAAAGTTGCAAACAATGCAAATATCGGTGCGTCAATAATCTGTCCTTTCTTCATTGTGTCAGGTGATGGACAGGTTGATTTCGAGGAGTTCATGACGATCCTCGGACCCAAACTGCTGTCGTCTGAAACGAGAGAAGGCTTCCTGGGCAGCACAATAGATACCATCTTCTGGCAGGTAAGACTTTATTCTCTTTAACACATCTGCTCTGTTGACTTTGCTGAGTCATGAATTGAACTGGAATGAAAAAGGGATGCTGTATTTGTCAATTGAAAGATAAATACTGCAGAGTGGAGAAGGAAACAAATCACGATTATTACTTTCATTCTTCAGCCTTAAAATATTTTTCATGTAACCCAAGGGCCTGTGAGGCAGAGTGATGAATGTGCATGACAACAGAAAGAGTGAGAGCATGAATGGGAATGATGACAAATGGAGCAGGTGTGAGGGAAAAGAACGGGACATTTGGCACCGATAGTAACACTTGGCAAGCCCGTCCCCTTGATGTAATCATCGTCTTGACCCGGGCTTTTTCTCAGGGGCTGGAGCTGCTGGTTTACACCACCAGGACACGAGTCTTCGGAGGTACGAGCGCAGGCTGGCGAATGTGCTGCCAGCCCCATTTGGCTGCCACAATGACCTTGGCTCGTGCAGGAGGGCGGTTGGCCTGAAAATGTTTTAAGGGCTGCTGGTTGGTGGTTGGCTTTGTTGGGGTTTGTAACTTACTACAAACCCACGTTTCTTGTCTGATGAATTAATGCTTAGAAGCTGGAATCGTCAGCAAATACTTCACCTGATGTGTGGGCCATATTCAGAGGAAAAAAATGTACTCGAACCTTAATTCATCATGATTATTCCTCCACATGCCTCACAGACGATTAGTTGCTTGAGGTATTACAGTTTTGTGCTTAGTTTAGTTTGTTAATGGCCTGTGGTGTGTGACTCAGGCTGCTTGAATATGAAGTAAAAGTGCTTTAGAGTGGTGGGACAGATGCAGCGTCTTGGCTTTGCATACTGGTACAGTCTTTTTTTTTACACGGCAGTCATAAACTGATAAAACATTACGTCTGCTCAGAAGGACAGATTTTTACATGCAGTGTAACTTTTGGGCGACAACAGAATAATGGAAATGATCTTTGCAATGCAAGTATACATGAAGAAAAATAACACTATCTGCTCTAAAGCCCACCCAACAGTTCAGCAAACACTGAATAAACCATCGACCAGGACAACTCATGCTGCCGGCTCATTATGTGCTGGCTCATTATGTCCCACTCATCAAAATTCACAAACTACACTGCGCTCACAATCAACAAAATGTTGCATGCTTATAAAAAATGACTTTTCTTTTGTGTCAACTAACAGACTAGACTGTGAATAATATGTAATTAATAAGTAACTGAATATACAGTGGTGGAGAAATGGATTTCCTTCGTTCTCCAAACTTAAAAAGACCTGATATTGAATGAATAGCTTTTTGGTGTTATTCTTTAAACCTTTAAACCATTCAGTGTTACATTAACATGAAATATAATGACTACTGTATATACAGGGTGCAATTTGTGAGTGGGTCTACATACACTACGAAGCCTGTTGGGCTATTTCTTGCAGGTGTATAGAATAATGTATAGAATAATTGTGGACATTAATAAAACAAATCTGGAACTTGAACTTAACTAATGCATTTAAAGGAATATTTTAATCCATTTGTAAAAAATGTAATTCATCAAGTAGCACAGTATTTCCACCCTTTTACCTTGTGCTTTCTTCATGCGGACACAAAGAGGATATGATCATACTAGTTAACATGACAATAACGCGTTAACGTAAATTTGTTGTAACGCCACTAATTTCTTTAACGCATTAACGCAACTTCCAATTATAAGGTTGTAGCAGACTCTGTAGTGGTTTTTAAAGCTAAAATGAAGATACTGGCATCCCATGAAACTAGAAAACCTAAGGAGGCTAAATAACGCTCCAAACTTACTCTAAATTTTGTTGAGAAAGGGGTCCTTTGACCTCTGACCTCCAGATCAGTGAATGTAAATGGGTTCTATGGGTACCCACGAGTCTCCCCTTTACAGACATGCCCACTTTATGATAATCACATGCAGTTTGGGGCAAGTCATAGTCAAGTCAGCTCACTGACACACTGACAGCTGTTGTTGCCTGTCGGGCTGCAGTTTGCCATGTTATGATGTGAGCATATTTTATGCTAAATGCAGTACCTGTGAGGGTTTCTGGAGTGTTTCGTGTTTATTTTGTGTTTCATTGATTTCCAATAATAAATATATGCATACATTTGCATACAGCAAGCATATTTGTCCACTCCTTTGTTGATAAGAGTATTAAATACTTGAAAAATCTCCCTTTTAAGGTACATTTTGAACAAATAAAAAATGTCTGATTAATTTGTGATTAATCATGATTCAATATTTTCATCGATTGACAGCTGACAAAATAAAAGGGTAATTTAACATGCCAGAATTAAATCCCTCTTTCAGTAACATCGATAGCGCCACTCGGCCAGTCATGCCAAAACAGTTATTTATCAACTTCAATATTTAATAGAAAATAATCACAAAATGCAATAGCACAATATGCTATCAACATAAAAATAGACAGGCTACAGTGTATGCCTGTCAGACTAAGGACTCCTGTCGCCCCTCTTTTACCCACATCTCTGCAAATCTGGTCCATTTACTGAGATGAGCAGCAGACTGTTCAGTGTGGAGACGTTCATCACGTAGCCTAGACACAGTGTCATCATATTGTCACATAAGCGCGAGCGCTGACAGTGAAAGTCCATTTCTGATTTTATTGTCGTTTTCTCTAGAGACTGTTCTCATGTTGCAGAACTTAAATTAGATATATTCAAAAATATATATATTTTAGGTATTTGATGTGGTCTATTGGTGAAGTATCATTAATCACTAGGAGAGGGGGGATACATTTTGTCCTCACCGGGGATAAAAGTAATTCAGCAGAGGCAGGGATATATAGTATAGGGGGGAATCCCTCTCCATCCCCTTCGGCAGATCTCACCTTGAGTCTGTGTAAAGTGAACGAGGTTGTAGAGATGAATGAACCCACAGGTTTCCAGTATTTATTTAGCATATTGTTTTAGTATAATGGCAAACTTACTGTATGGTTCAGTCTTGCAGCTTTTATCAACCCTATTTCTAACAGCAGTATGCAGCTGTTTGTATTTTAAAAAAGCTGATGAAGAAAGTAAAACAAGAGCTAACAGAGAGCAGACATCCACATTAATCATCAAGTGGACAGAAGTCTCCAAATGAATGCTAATAACGCTTTGTGTCTGCCGGAAGTGTGAGGCAATTGTTTGCTAACATGTTAGCCATAACAACCAGGTAGTAATCTGTCAGGTGGAGGGTTCGTCAGCTTGTTGGGGAGTTTTTTTCTTCATCAGATTAATGCAGCATTAAGTTGTAAGAAGAGAAACGAGAACAGTGAGAAGAAACTGGAACTGCCAGATGTACCGTTATGCTTATTTCTGCTAGAAGAGTGTGTATATTCATTTAATGATTATGTTCTTTACAGCAACATTTAAGTATTTTTAGTGAAGATTGTTTTTTTAGCGTCATTGGGCTTTAAAGGGACTATTTGTAACTTTCAGAAATGCTTCTTAACAGCGACACCTGCGGCTGTGAAATCAACGAAAGTCAGCGTCGGGCTCGCGCTTGTGCTCGCTCTACATAGACATGAACGAGCATTGCTCAAAACAGTGAGTCGACACACGTCAGCTAAAACCACAATATCACTCTATATTTCAGCTGCTTGGCAGTAATGTTAGCTGACCAGACGAAGGTCTCTCCATGAACATGATTTAGATCTGATCTTAGTGTTGCCTTTTCCTGCCTCAGCGCAGGCTGATGCAGCGGGGCTCTGCAGCGTGTCTCCCTGCTCTCTCCGCCCGCAGCCGGAGAGAGCAGGGAGACATCGGCACCCCGTCGGTAACGAGACTACAACGTGTTTCTCTGCAGAGCTCCGTCATTTCACAAGACATGGGAAACCTCTGTTTGTCTGGATTCACTAGATATTCTCAGAGTTAAACTGACTCTTCTGCAGTGTGGAGTGAGCGCGCGTTCACGTCTAGAGGTGGAGCGAGCTGAGCGAGAACGCGCGCTCTGTCTGAGCGAAGGCAGGCAGGCAGAGGAGGAGAGGCAGCAGCCTCACGCGAACGCGCATATGCGAGTGCGCATGTGTCCCGACCTGCTACATTTATACGCTTAAAAAGTTACAAACAGTCCCTTTAAGTGCAAGTATTAACCTCATAGCAAAATATGTGCTGCTTTAGGACGTGTGTTACTCGCCTATATGTAAAGAAAATGGTCTGGAGAGCTTTCCAGTAGTTTGTTGGATATGATGAACCAGTTTAGAGCAGTCTCATTATATATTTATTATATATATATTAACCTTCAGTACTAAATAACAGGTCAGTCTAAGTATTTCTACCAGAACTCAACAATAACACTGAAATGGTTTTGCATAACTTTTTCTAAAGGAAGTCGATCTGAGTTTAACATCCTCTTTAAATCTTTCTTGAGCTTTATTTCAGTACATCCATTGAGCACATCTCATTTTAATGCTTCGCCTTTGAAGAATAAAAAGCCAATAAACTCATCTTGAAGAATGACTCAGCCGGCCACAGTGCAGCGGAGAGTTATTAGGAGTTTCAAAGAAAGCATTAATTGTGTGTTTTTCTTCAGTTTCACAACTGTATTAATCCCTACACTCATTAAAAGAAAGCCAAGCAGACACTAAGGGGTAAGAACCGAATGCTAGGAGCGTTTTAATCAATCCATAAACCGCTGTAGTTTTATGACTGATGTGATGTGATCAGCAGAAGTCTGTCTGAATACCCAGCCTTTTCCGTAAAACATGAATCATGACGAGCAACGACGCAACGCCAAAAGCATTTAGCTGGAGGGGATTTGTGTAGCCCTTATTAAAATCCACAGTTATCAAAGCACTTGACGCTGACAGTGTTTCACAGATTACATTTTCCTCCATCTGGCATTTTATAGGATTTTACCATTAAGTATTTATTTTCCCCAGCCGAGGCTGTCAGAGTTTGTCTCCGTCAGAGCCGACCCCGGCTAACTCGGATGAACCTCGTTTTGTGTTCTGGTTCCGTCTTCTTGAACCGTGAGAGCAGTTCAGTTCCCGTCGTAGCTGAGAGATTTTCTCATTCCACTAATGTCAGGCAAAGTGTCACATCCTCACCAGCTGGAGTGATGGGATAATGATTCACTCGCTGTCACACACTCACCTTCCTACTCACTCGTATCTGCTCTTGAACAGTTTGTTAATGTATCTAATTATCCCGTCTGGATGATTATGAGCTTGTAATTGAACAACTGCAAACATTTTATTTTCCTCTGTTCTGCTAATCATCAGCAGCGTGATTAGCAAAATGGGCTTCATAAATAAGAAACGCACCACTCGACTTTCATAAACGCGGGATAACTTTTTGTTTATCTCTTTAATAAGCATATATTCTGATTTATTTCTTATGATTACAAAAGTTAACTTCTGTTATTTGAAAAGGACTTTTTCTGAGGCTGGATTGACATTACTTTGTCACGTGTGAGGACTTTCTTACGTTGGTGTGATGAAAGTGTGTTGAATACACACTTCAGAAGATCAAGACTCCTCTGTGCTTTTAATTACAGGTCAGCGTCACTTACGTTGTACTAATTAATCCCGGAGCAGGATTGTGACCCATCGTTGAAATGGTGATTTTATGCCAAGTGACCTGAGTACCGTGAGACTGGAGGGACTGCAGATCATATAAGCGCTGTCAGAATTCAGAACTTGTGAAAACTCATAACCCATTACTTGTCGAAAGCATGGACTGTTTGTAAGAAGTGGATGTAGTCACCGTGACATCACCCATTGGATTGTGGACTGCTGTTTTGAAGCCTCGAGTTTGGCATTTTGTCCCTCGCCATCTTGGTTTTTGGAACCAGAAGTGACACGAGAGGATGGAGCTAAGTACAACTGTAACCTGAATGAGACATTTTTAGGCGACCAAAAAGATTCAAATTAACGTTACTTATAGTTAACACGGACAACTCCCAGACCGGACAACGCTGTGGTAGCGACCTGTCAATCACACGGTAGCCACGCCCTAAAGCATCCCCTGCTTTATGGTCTATTTGACTCTCAATGGGACCATAATTTACTAAATGAACATCATGCTGTATTGAAGAAGACTTGAAACTAGCGACTGAGACCATAAACTCATGTTTACAATGTTTGCTGAGGTAATAAATCAAGAGAGAAGTAGGCTCATTTTCTCAGAGACTTCTATACAATCAGACTTCTTTTTGCAACCAGAGGAGTCGCCCCCTGCTGGCTGTTAGAGAGAATGCAAGTTTAAGGCACTTCAGCATTGGCTTCACTTTTCAGACCTCGGAGTTAGCCACTTGAAAACTCATAAGCCATTACTTGTCGAAAGTCATAACTTGTCAAACACAGTGTATCTCTGTCTGCTTGAAATGTATCACGTGATTTGACTGGGTTGAAGGGGATGTTGTGTTTATATAACATTTGGAAACATTTGAGCCTCTCTCTCTATCAGTCACTAAAATACAACATTATTATGTTATTGTTTTCTCTCCTGTATTTTTTTTTTTTTTTGCTTTTCTTTCAAGTTGAACGTCATTTGTATTGCAGGGATTGTGTCCAAAACAAAAAAGAAAATACATATTTTGAGAAGGTTGTCTGGAACACATTGTTCCTAAATCAATACTGGGTGCTTATTCAGTGCACTCTGCTTTATGCTGCGAAACACTGCACCAGTTAGATAGATATTTTTTTCTAAAAATGAACCCAGAGAAGTTGGTGGTCCTTAATTTGTCATAAGCTATGCAAGCAGTGGGATGTGAATATCATGCAGACATTTGGTAACACTTAATACTACTAATTACTAATGAATGTGTGAGGAACATAATTAATAAACCGTTAATGAGTAGTTCCTGGATAATGTTGACAATGATGAGTTACTAGAGAACAGACTGGGAGGAAAAAAGGCACAGTCCATTTAGGTCATTAAGTTGTTACAGTAGCTGATTGGTCCAGCAAGTTTTCCTTGTTTTCTTTTTAAGGTCGTTTATGCAACACAAGCTGAGCTTAAAGGTGCAATGTGAAAGATCTGGCCTGAATTTTAGTTTAAAACATAAAAAAATGATTATTACCAGAATGTGAAGAGGTTAAAGGTCTTTGCTCAGTTTGCTTTGGAAAAATAAGAAAATGATGAAAGTGCTTGTTGTTGAGTTTGCCGACCAATCATGTTTCCCGCAGGTGAAGTGACAGCCGGGAGAAATGACTGATTATGGGTTGCATACCTTTTTGACAGAACAACATGAATGAGATTATTTTAGAGCTGTTTGCACTATAATCATTCTGTGTGCTTTCTTACTGTACGCCCACTCTGAAGGAGATGTGTTATTGCAGCCCTCAGGAGGAATATTTATGGAAAATGAATTTCCTCATGCAACAGCAAAGTTGGATTGCAGCCTTTTGGCACAAACAACACATTCTCCCTCCAAACTCGTCAAATATCACCGCTTGGTCAGTGCCCCTCGGCATCGGAGACCGACGCACGGGGTACCCCTCTTGCGTTACTTTTGGACAGACCGGGGACGGCGTGTTTAATTTTGTGTCCTTTCAAAATAAACTTCCGTTTTCACCGGAAGATAGGTTTAGACAACACAACCACTTAGTTAAAAATGGTGGTGGTTGACGTTAACTTCATTGACTAACGACTCACGTGACTGACGATACCAACGAGTCACGTGACTAAAGACTGACGTGACAAAATAAGTCAACGCTGCTTTTAGACACAAACAGGTCTCCTGATTGAAGGTCTTGTGTTTGTTTGGCCCATCCGCCTCCCTTCTGCTCGCCCTTAGCAGACTCTCACACTATTAATACTACGTCACTTGCTCCGACCGTCAAATAAGGCCGCGGGTAGGTTTACATTGGAGTGGGTTGAAAACCTGGTTCGTCACATACTGACGGTAAAGGTTGCCTCTGTGCATCGGTTTGCGATGCCGAGGGGCGCTGCCCAATCGGCCTTATTTGACAAGTTGGGAGTGAGACCGGGTTGGCACAAAAATAAAACCTTTAAAGATGAATGTTCTGGTTGCTCTTTTGTTCCGTTGTGGTTTGTTTTGCTTCTGCTCAGAAATTCAGATTTGATCATTTTAAGTAGAGAAAAGGAAAATACCTCCACTAAATGTCACTTTCGTACTCATTATTTTCTTGGTGAGAACTGATCAACTGTATTTCAGAAAGTATGCAGTATGATCTTTCTATTTTTTTGTGATTATGTTGTAGCATTTTCGCCTTTACCTGGCAGAGGTCAATGTAGAAATGTAGAGAGAGAGAGAGAGAGGTATGACAGGCAAAGGTCCCAAGCCTGGAAACGAACCCGGGACGTTGCGGTTACATGGCGTACGCTGTAACCACTCAACAGTATGATCTTCTACATGCCTATCAAAAGGAGCACTGACGTGCCATCTGATTAAGTTGATGTTAGACGCGCGTTCCTATTGTTTATCATTATTTTCAAATCATAGTAAATGCAAAGCAGAGCAATGACTAAACAGAATTTAATGATGCATTAATTTCCCCTGACTGTAAAGTTCATCTTCACTGTATATCATAGGATTTATATGAAAAAGATACCTGCTCTGTCAGTGCTTCACCATGCATAATTCATAGTCCTATAGGTTTCTTTTTGACTGACATATGTTATGAAGTGGCCACGTTGAGTGTTTGTATCTTTCTTCATTGACTATAGAGTAGACTAATGAGGTAGGTGTTGAGCAGCGTAGTAATCATGTTGTCTTAAATGCTAAAAATACTGGAAACCAGCTCGGCCGTTTTTAAGATGTGTCACAAGGTTTCTGGATGTGTTAACCAAGTGTTATTAAAATAATTCTTACTGCAAAAAATGAATCTATCTTTTAAAAAATACTACTTTTTTTTCAAGCTAATGAGAGTAAAAAAAGGGGCCGAGAGTGTGGAGTTTCTCTGAGGTGGAGTGTGTTTGGTAGAGCAGATGTCAGGAGGAAGAAGTACACACAGAGGTGTGAGGAACCCTGCGTCTAATGAGCAGATATTCACTACTCTCAGCTCACAATGAGTGAATCAGCTGCAGTAGGAGTGTAACATTCTGTTTACATTTTGTCACTGTCAGGTGAAACCTTGAATCATTAAAATGCATTTAATTACGTTGAACGGTGACAGGCTCGTCTAGGAGCTGATTTATTTTTTTATTTTTTTTCAATCGCTGTCAAACTGTCATGAAATTATCACAAGACCACTGCTGAAATTTGTGCAGTCGGGAAATACAAGGTTTTGACATGACAACAGCAGAGACGGGAAGCAAGCTGTCAAAGTCAAGATGCCATTTTTCTTTTTTTAAATGTAAATGTAGTTCTTAAAGCTGTTCTTTGGTTTTACAACCCTGCAGGTTTTCAGTTATTCAGGGACTGATTTTTTCATTCTGACAAATCGAACAAACTGGCTGAATACACTCACCGGCCACTTTATTAGGTACACCTGTTCAAATGCTTGTTAACACAAATAGCTAATCAGCCAATCACATGGCAGCAACTCAATGTATTTAGGCATCTAGAGGTGGTGAAGACGACTTGCTGAAGTTCAAACCGAGCATCAGAATGGGGAAGAAAGGGGATTTAAGTGACTTTGAATGCGGCATGGTTGGTGGTGCCAGACGGGCTGGTCTGAGTATTAAACTGCTGATCTACTGGGATTTTCACGCACAACCATCTCTAGGGTTTACAGAGAATGGTCCCAACAAGAGAACATATCCAGTGAGCGGCGGTTGTGTGGACGGAAATGCCTTGTTTATGTCAGAGGTCAGAGGAGAATGGGCAGAGTGGTTGGAGATGATAGAAAGGCAACAGTAACTCAAATAACCACTCGTTACAACCAAGGTATGCAGAATACCATCTCTGAACGCACAACACGTCCAACCTTGAAGCAGATGGGCTACAGCAGCAGAAGACCACCCGGTACTAGCACCGGCCACTTTATTAGGTACACCTTGTACCTAATAAAGTGGCCGGTGAGTGTATATATAAATTAGGGCTGTCAATCGATTAAAATATTTAATCCCAATTAATCTCATGTTTGTCCATAGTTGATTGTGATTAATCGCAAATAAGTCACACATTTTTTATCTGTTCAAAATGTACCTTTAAGGGAGATTTGTCAAGTATTTAATACTCTTATCAACATGGGAGTGGACAAAAATGCTTGCTTTATGTAAATGTATGTATATATTTATCATTGGAAATCAATTAACAACACAAAATGATGACAGATATTGTCCAGAAACCCTCACAGGTACTGCATCTAGCATTAAGAATATGCTCAAATCATAACATGGCAAACTGCAGCCCAACAGGCAACAACAGCTGTCAGTGTGTCAGTGTGCTGACTTGACTATGACTTGCCCCAAACTGCATGTGATTATCATAAAGTGGGCATGTCTGTAAAGGGGAGACTCGTGGGTACCCATAGAACCCATTTACATTCACATATCTTGAGGTCAGAGATCAAGGGACTGCTTTGAAAATGGCCATGGCAGTTTTTCCTCGCCAAAATTTAGCGCAAGTTTGGAGCGTTATTTAACCTCCTTCTCGACAAGCTAGTATGACATGGTTGGTGCAAATTGATTCCTTAGAAAAACTTGCACATTTTAATATAAAGTGAATCTTTCAGGTTACCTGTAGTGTGAAAGGCTCTGGTTTTAAACGTTGAGGTCTTCTTGACCCTCAGACACATGGCTGTATGAATATGAAGCCTTGGCCTCCATCAAGCTATAAAAATGTCGACTTTCATCCCAGATGAGATCCATTAGTCTCCATTTTTTTTCTGTCCTTTGTGCCAGGGTTCAGTCGTGGATTCATAATGACTTTGAAACAACTCATCTTTGATGAATAATACATGGGCCACAATGATTTTTCCAGAGAGAGGTGAGAGTAGGCTAACATTTGTGTTGGCCCCTCCGGGGTTAGGCTGTATAGAATAAGTCATGTGCTCTGTAGACTTCCCTGTGTTCGGGCTGCTTTTAGGGCGTACAGATCAAATATATGCAATAGCACTTAAGTCCAGGAGATGGCAAGTCATTTATAAAGGCATGTCTAACTCTTATTATGCAAAGCAGGAGGCGGCTTCTGGGGCTCCAGCCTCGAATGTTTTCTCAAAAGCCCTGAATCTTATGAACTACTATGGACATAAGGGAGTTTTTTTCCAGAAATAAATGAGTGGCTGAGATAGAGAATGAAGTTATGAGGAGGAGGAAAGGAGAACAGAGGGACCAGGAGTAGATCAAATAAAGTACCATGAGATAATATATGTTTATCCTAATGTGCTATTCCCTAAAGAAATCTGATGTAATTGAGAAACATTCTTCGACTGGTGTTATATTCAATCCAGAGTATTGAAGAGCACATTTACATGGCATTGTTGGGGATCCTTGATTTTCAATTAGACCAGCCCAGATTATTATGGATTCAAGATCAGGTTTCAAGATTAGGAATGCTGTTTAAGCCAAATTCCTCCTATGTAACATACAAATAGTAACAACATCAGACGACTGTTGCCTCTTTTTAGGTGGCAGGAGTGAACATTAGTCATCCTCATGTGTTGTGTTATGGTTTCAGAACGAAGAAGATAGTTGGAGAACTAAACAGGATGAAGGTTCGACAGGAGGATTTTTTTTCCTGGGAAACTATCATGTTTTTCCCAAATGATGTACAGATTTTTAGGCATATCTCAAATGGCTTGAAAAATAGTGCATATAGCTGAAAAACATCTCCCGGGGAATTAGCCCCGAATGTTTACACCGTCTGGCTCCGCCCCTGTTATCATACTGCATTTACTTTTGGATATATGAAGTTAAACACAATTTTCCACCTTGGCTGTCAACTATTTTATCATTTTTGTTTTCTCTTATATTTCATTCATTTTCTGTTGTCATTATGTATTTTTCATTTATCTTCCTTGTAGATAAACAGGAAAACGGCTGATAATTAAGCCTAGTTCTTGACAAAAGGGACCTTTTAAACAAGATAAACTCAAAATGTTGTCTTCAAATTAAGATAAGATGAGGCTTTATTGATCCCCTGAGGGGGAAACTCAGGAGCTGCAGCAGCACAAAGACAGACATAAGTACAGAGGTATATTTATATACAACTGGAATAAGAATAGAAGTAAAAATAGAAATTATACTAGAATTGCACTCGGAGAACGCAGACCTCCGCCAACGCGTGACTTTAAAAAACAGATCACAGCTCACAGCTGGCGGTGCCGTGAGGTGGTCGGCTTATTATTAACACGGTGTGTTTCCGTGTATCGTATCGGTGGATGCCTCTCTCATTCAGCAGCCTTGTTATGTCTGTATAGCGTTACTCTATGTTGTCAGTAACCCATCAGATACGGCTTTGTTCTTTCTCACCGCGGACGGCCAGCAGCTTTCGCACACACATCCACACACGTATCTCTCTGCTCTCAGAAGGAGGCGTGTCATCAACACGTCATCAGTCACACTGCGCATGTGTTATACCCTGTGGTTTTAATGTTCAGGCTGATCGGAGTCCTTAAAAATATTCCTGAACCAGGATCATGATCCGGATCGCCACCAAAATCTAATGGATTGTTCATTGTGCCACACCCCACCCCTCCAAAAAATTGTATTCAAATCCATCGTGGACTTTTGGAGTAATCCTGCGAACGGTCAAACAAACAAACAAACAAACCAACAAACAAACAAACCAACACCGGTGAAAACATAACCTCCTTCCTAGGCCTTCGGCCTTGGTGGAGGTAATAAGAGCAATTAAAGACAAAGTTACAAGATAAATTGACAATGGTGTAGTGAGTCAGCAAGTCTGGTATAGATGTAAATAGCGTACACCAGAATAATAATGTGATTAAGTAATGATACTTGATGGATACATTATGGAGTTTTGTGATTTACTGTATTCAAACATATACTGGTGGGCAAAGTTGCTTTACGTAATAATAAAGTAATTATAATGCTGCAGAGGGTCTTTGCAATAACAATATTCATGACAATGTAAAAAAATCACCTCATGCAAGGCCAGTATAATTTGTCTGTATAGTTTGGTTTGGTTTGGTATCAGCTGCTGCTCCTCCTGTGGTTTCTGGTTCTTCTTGTCCTCAGCTGGGTGCTTCGATCTGGGATGACAAGTCTGTGGTTTCGCCCACTTTTGCTCCTTTCGCAAGATTGGTGCGATTTCACCATTTACCTTCACATTATCCATAACTCCTTGCAGCCATTCAGACAATCATTTCCACCTCTTAATATCACTGCAGGGTCACACTGACTTATAAGAATGTCTTTCTGTCTTTGACCGAGTAAAAGACGTGACAGTGACGTGATACTTTTCATTAAACGCCCACAGTTCTTCACCCTCTTTGGTCGCACCGATGTAGGCAGAACTGAAATTTCCCAAGCTGAAACGCTCAATTGCTGTAACTCAAATGAAACTGCTCCATATCAGAAGAGCCAGTAACTCCTCTGACTAGAGGCTGCTGGGTGTCTGCTGGATTCAAGGCCGCCGTGCAGGATGTAAACACACTGTAAGGGCGTTCACATGCCTGCTGGGAAGGCATAGAAGGGAGAAAAATCATATTCCCTTTGCCAGGCATGGCCTTGAATAGCAATGGAGGTGGCACAGAGACGTGACATTACAGACAGTTAATCAACACCCACCCACACACACACACACACACACACACACACACACACACACACCCGTCGTCCCTTCCCTTCCATATACCTAATCAGCCTTCTCCAAACAGCCTGATCGGCTTCGAGTATCGTCAGTCTAATGTGCCCATCGTCGGATTCCAGCTCAGAGGTTAGGTGGTGAATTATGGAGGGTTATCAAAGTGAAAATGACTCCATTTGTCTCTATTGCGCCAAGCGTTACTGTGCTATTATGCCAGAAAAGAAGCATCATTTTGATCCGTGGCCAGACTCTTCTCCTCTGAGGTCTTCACTCTCACGTGAGACAAAATGGTGTTTTCATGATGACCTCATTTAGTCTAGACCACGGCCTATATACCACGGTTTAAATGTCTTCATTGTCATTTATCTTTAGCTATGGATGGAAGATAGTTTTATTTACATCATGATAAGTATTATGGTTCCAGACCAATTTTGAGATGCTTCTACTTAACTTGAATATTTCCATTTTCTGCTACTTTATACTTCTACTCCACTACATATCAGTACTTTTTACTACATTACACTTTAGCTGCTAGTTACTTTTTACATAAAACGTCCTCATGAGGTACGTCATGCTGACCTACAAGCAACTAATTTCGCTAAACAAGTCAGCCGGCTACCTAGTTGTCCTTTTCTCTATTCTTACCATCATCATCATCATCATCATCTGGTCCATTTGAGGAGCTCAGGGCATCCTCATCATCATCATTGACACCATTCTTGGCTGTGTTTGACGGGGGGTCGATGCCTTAACATGTCGTTTATCATGTCAAGATATAGAAAAGTGGAACGGCAAAAGCCGCTTGTTACTCGGTCTCGCCCTGCCTTAGTTTTAGTCTTGACTCGGTCTTGTCCTGCCTTGGTCTTAGTCTTGACTCGGTCTCACCCTGCATTGGTCTTGGTCTTGACTCGGTCTCGTCCTGCCTTGGTCTTAGTCTTGACTCTGTCTCGTCCTGCCTTGGTCTTGGTCTTGACTCGTTCTTGCCCCGCCTTGGTCTTAGCTTTGACTCTGTCTCGCCCCACCTTGGTCTTAGCTTTGACTCGGTCTCGCACCGCCTTGGTCTTAGTCTTGACTCGGTCTCGCCCTGCCTTGGTCTTAGTCTTGACTCGGTCTCACCCTGCCTTGGTCTTAGTCTTAACTCGTTCTTGCCCCGCCTTGGTCTTGGCTTTGACTCGGTCTTGCCCTGCCTTGGCCTTAGTCTTGACTCTGTCTCGCCCTGCCTTGGTCTTGGTCTTGACATGGTCTCAACCCCTCAAAGTCTTGGTGTTGTCTCAGTCTCGATACACTCTGGTCTTGGTTTAGGTGACCTTTCTTGACTACAACACTGGCTTTTCTAACTAACGCTTACTGGCTGACGTTTACATCGTACACAACTGCAGCTACCATCAACATACGGCTGTATAAGTGGGATACTCCTGTATGTTACAGTAACATACTCCAGTACATGCAGTGTATTTGATAATACCACTTGATACTGTTCCCAGGACAGTTCACCTCATGTTAGGGGTTGATTGGCAGGTTACAGCTGGAGGAATGTCACCTTTGGGTGCAGGAGGAACTCTGTATTTGTGGATAAATAGACACAAATGAAGCAGAATATATACAGTGCACAGTAAGAGGCTTATCCAGATTAAAAACTTAACCATTTGAGCGATTATCCAGAATGCAGTTTGAATGTAAATGCAGTCAGTGTGCTGTGAGAGTGCTGAGTCTTGTGCGTCAAAGCTGATGGCTCTCCTCTTCTCTCTCAGCGCTGAGAAAACATGGACGATGCTGTTTGAAGTTCTAAGCAGCAGCACACACCTCAGGACTCCTGAGAAGTGAAAGCTCATCTGTTTTGTCTCTTCCTTTTCGCTGCTCTCTGTATCTTATGAAGCCTCTGTGTGATTTAGACGAGCTTTTTTTTTTTTACACGTACATTTTTGTCCCGACCCCTCCTCCTTATGTTCCATGTAGCTTTAATTACATGTGAGTCAGCTCGGCTACCTCGGTGATTCACTTCATTACAGCTCTTTGTCATGCAGGCCGCAGCTTTGAGAAGTGTCGGCAACACATTACTGCATTTTCTGCACAGTCGCTTAACTTAAAACACACATGCTTGCACACTCTCACACCCACACACACGCACACTGGAGGATCATTTATGCTCTCGAGTGCCCAGAATGTTAATGATGTATCTGCCAATCAAAATAAACGTCTCCGACTACATTATACTGACATGCTGCGTTTCCTGGAGGAGAGCTTCTTCGTTTTTATCTACTTACGTAATCAGAGCACAGAACCCTATTTAGATGAATTGCCAGCTAAATGCAATAGAAAAGACATAGGTCCGTTTGTCATCATTTCACAGTGTAGTTCGGGGTGCTAATATTGCCTGAGATGTGGTTTAACCTTTTTCCTCGAAGCTGTACTTGAAAGTCTCATCAGGGCTGCAGACAGCAAGGATGAATGATTCATATGGATGTGTGACGTCAAAAGATTTAAGTCTTTTACTCATCATTCAACGTTTTATTTTGTTAGCATTTCCTGAGATGGTTTGAGTTAGTTTTTTTTCTATTACTGCATGAATTAACATTTCCCCCTGGCTTTAAGGTGCAGGTGTTTAGTCCTCGGTGATGCAGCTCTCGACATACTAAAGCAGAGCGCTTAATGTGACATTTCTGTGACTATGATTTTAATTTCAGATAGTGCGAGTAAGCAGGTGGGTCGACGTATCTGTCTGATTTCCCCTGCATCCTCGTGTTGTTGTTTTTTAGGCCTTTGCTTAGAAAGAAAAGAAAAAAGTGGCAAAACAGGCACAGTCCTTCACTCCAGTGTTATGTCTTTGAAATCTGAAGAGGAGTGAAGTGCAAAGATGAGTAAGCTTACATTTAGAGGCTGGTGTTTGGTGTTTGATGCCTCGATCCTGTTCTGAGAGCCAATCAGATCTGGTGCTCTTGGGACGGACTAGACTTTAATTGAAAACACGATAGTTTCGATCACTTTAAGGTGAGAAATATTGCGTATCATCGGTGCAGACTGGGTCCTGTTGACAGTAGCTGCTGCTACCCTTTGGGCTTAATTAAACCGTAAATACTTTTCAGGTTTGGATCGAGCTGCAATCGAATGTTAGACCTCCAAGAAAAACTTGTGCCTAGAATTAATTTGGTCTCCCACTTTTCTCTCCACCTCTGCAGCCCTGTGCGTGTCTCTTGCTGTCCTCAACTCGTTCTTCTCCACCTCTCTCGTCTTCTCTCTCGTCTGTTCTTCTTAAGTTAAGGCAATGAATTACATGAGGCAGGGCATATAGATCCGCTGAGTCCAGCTAATGAGGGCCGTGAACCTGAAGGCAGCTCCTCTAGTCTGCTCCATTCCAGGCGTTAATGCCGGTAATTTCTCCTTGATTAAGCATACGAACAGTAATTGGCAATTGATGGCTTGCTCAGTGGCTTTGGGCAGTTCCCCTTCATTCCTTCCTTAAGTTAAGCCATCTAAAGTCTGCCATCCTCTTGATTTGCTGATGGAACTGGCATTAAGTCCTTGTGCTTGCAGCAAATGAAAAGTGAATGTAAAGTGACTGAATTGAGATTCAAAATCGATCTCCCTCAAGGATTAACAGTCTAAATATTGGATGTGATCAGAGTTTTCTGTTGTCTGCTTGTGTCTGAAGAAGCCACAAACATACTTAAGATGAAGTTTTTAACGGTTTTGTCCATACAAATCGAAGTACAAGTGAATTTTCATCAATGCCCCATGTGGCCAATGTTTCTGTCACTTCCAACACTCCAGTGACTCGTTCCATATATGAGCCTCAAATCATTTTTCTGCCTGTTATGTTTTCTTTTTATCTCAATTAATCACCTGCCCTTTGACGGCTGGGTGACGAAGTGGTAATTGAGACATAAATTTCTCCTGAAAGGCTCGGGGCCTTTCAGGGGGGATAGATGGGCAGAGATCGATAAAGATGCTGAGCATTCATTTTAACAAGGAAAGGTGGTGTGCATGTTGGACCTGGGCATTAAGCAGAGATAGGGGAGGACATGATGAATATACTACGCATAGTCTGGCTTCATTACCTGTGCAGTCATGGTCTCACTCCCAGGGAGTCAAATACCGACGCTCGGGCAGTGGCCCTCAGCGTCTTGATACCGACACACAAGGCACCCTTTAGCGTCTGTATGAGACTCCAATGTAAACCCATCCATGTCATTATTAGACGGACGTAGTATTAAGAGCAAGAAGTTTGCAAATGGCGCGTGGTGAATGGGTCAAACAAACATAGAACTTTTACTCAGGGGACCGGATTTCATGTCTCGTGTGAAACCAAAAGTTGAGTTACTTTTACTGACGAGGTTACGTCATGTGACGTTATGTCGAATGACACTACGCCGCCGACGTTAGGTCTGTAGTTTACGCTTGAAGTGTACTTGTTTTAAGCCAAACCATGATGTTTTTTATAAATTTAAGTAGCTTTGCTGCCTAAACCTAACCACCACCATTTCACAACGTTAACCACATGTTTCAACGTTAACGCCACCATTTCATAATGTTAACAGCGACTCTTTCACAACGTTAACCACGCACAAACCTTCAGTATCAAGATACTACGTAAAAAGGCTTCTGCTGAAGCGACAAAGTAGGATGAGTAGTGATGAGATCGCGTTGACCTGTGGCATGCCCCATGAAAAGCCTGAAGAAATACAGTAAACAGTTAGAGTGTACAATGTGCATCCATGTAATTGTCAGTTGCTGCACCGTTGTTAAATAAGTACTTTAAAATGAACAATAAATGTACTGGACTTTGTTCTGGTGACATTGATGCAGATGGATGTTAACAACGTAATGAGCTTCATCATGATAACATGGTGTAGAGCAACAGGACAGATGAAGAGGAACACGTTTGTACAGCGTGTAGATAACAGAGTATGCAGACTTTAAATGTAGGAACTGCAGACCAAGCAAAAAGCTGAGACAAGATTGTAAGAGTTGGAGAACAACTAGATTGTTGAGACTGAGTGTTGTCATGGGAAAACTCTGGAGCTGATTCAGATACTGTGAATAATGCAAGAGACTGCTTTGTAAATAATAAATGTCCCAGCAATAAATATTACCAGCCGTAAGCAGCAGAAAGGTTTGCAAGAGGGATGTCCTGAAAAGTGATAGCTCAGAGATTGTTAGATGGAATCGAGTAATGACGAGTCATGACTTTACAACTTCTCCCACATACAGAGGCTGATGGGGTCAGTGCTTACTGGCTTAGAGCTGTCAAAGCCTCAGTTAACTTCCACCGTCAGTAATGATGGGTAGAAACTCAAGTTCATGTACAAATACTCCTCAGTCCTGACTGGATGGTGATGTAAGCAGGTCTGCAACAAACTCTAAAGGAAATGTTGAAATTGTTAAACTGACAGCTGCAACTTCCCAGAGTGCAAGAGGATGCAATTTTGCTCAGAGAGAAGAGAGCTGTCATCCTCTCCTGGATGACTAATCAACTTGCTTAGATAAGATTCTTTCTTTTATTCATCTTCATTTTTTTCCTACCACACATTTATTTTCATCTTCCGAAAATGTAGTGCTATCATAAAGATGTATTGTTCACATCTCTTTGTGGTAGAAAACCAACTGATCTCACAGGATTTGATGCTTCAGAGGTGTTTCCAGGTGTTTATGTTCATTGTAAGTTTGTAGGTTGGTGTTGTTAATTTACAAACCTTTGTTTACCTCGTGAAAATATAATATTTCTGTCTGTAACACACTTGTAGCTCCTTTTCCCTTTGGCTGCCAAGCTTGTATGAAATCCTCTCTTCTACTTTTCTTTCCATTCTAACACAACGACAACATCTACAGATTATATTGTGTTACTGTCATGCCTCGCAAAAAAAAATAACTGTGATAGAGACGGCAGTCAGCTCCCTGCCAAACATCACTTCACACTTTCCCAAAATCAACTTAAGACCCTGACAATAAAATAAGGCGGCGTATTTAACAAAGAGAGTATTAGGGACTTGTTGAAATGTCTGCAGCTGTGTGTCTGTGGTTGAAATATGTTGTTCTGCATTCAAATCCACTGACCTTCTAGCACCAGCTTGTCCCCAGCT
Organism: Sebastiscus tertius; assembly: GCA_916701665.1. Classification (NCBI taxonomy): domain Eukaryota; kingdom Metazoa; phylum Chordata; class Actinopteri; order Perciformes; family Sebastidae; genus Sebastiscus; species Sebastiscus tertius. The sequence goes on along the minus strand of CAKAOH010000672.1, from coordinate 5,137 downwards.
GCAGCATGTTTCAAGTGCATTAATATTTCTGCCATTTTAAAACAAAATACTTGCCAGCTCATTGCATTAAAATTTAGATTAGTAAATGCATATAATTGGATTCTACAGTGTGCACAGAGCATTATCTGTGGCTGCGTAATTTGGCTGTAATGCAAAGGGCTGAACTCAGCAGATGGATGGATGCTGGCTCTTGGCACCTTCTCACCGCCTGAATGTGTGAGGAGCTGAACATGCCTCATTTACCAGTGTAGAGAAGTACAGAGCTTTCTCTTTAGGGTGACTCCTCTTCCTCCTCTTCAACCCCTGATCCGTTTGACAGGGTGAAGAACAGGCGCGCAATCGATTGAGCAAAATTGAAAAAGTTCACGGTTTAATCCAAGGACAGCGTTCCCTGCCAGGGCGAGAAAATCAACCCGCGATGCATCACCTTAGATTGAGCTTGATTGTTCTTATGGTGATTATAGTTTTATTGAATTTTGAATTGAAAAATATGAATGCAGCCTTTGAGATGTCATGTCCCACGGATCCATTTGTAGAGACCTGTTTTCACTTTGACAAAGCATTTTCCCTGTTGAAGTGGCAGTAGGCAGTGTACTTTTGGCATCATTGGGCTAAAATTCCATAATAACCTTTCAGCATATTGTAATTCAAGTGTTGTGAGAGATAACTAGACTTCTGCACTTCCTCATGGCTCATGGCGTTTTCAGGATCATGGCGTTTTCAGGCTTTAAAATGTGACCGGTACTTGGTGTTCCTTCAAGCCATTTCAACCTGATCTCAACATGGCGGCGGTGTCACAAACTCTCATTTTACAGCTAAACCGTGCACTACAAGATGATTCTGAAAACATTTGAGGCGAGAAATAGGCATTAATGTAACATAATATTCATTCATATTTGATCAGTGCTGCCTAGTTTGATCGTTTGGTCAGAGTTCATGAGTGATTGACAGCCGGCTCTCATAGACGGCAGCTGGACAGCAGACCTCAGATCAGCTCTTACTGCTTGTTTTCCTCCAGTCTGTGAGATCTTGCAGATGCGATCAGGAGCACCAGAGGACACAGAGGAACATGATATTTTTCAGGTTACATGTTTCATGTACTGCTGTCACGATATAGCAACCGTTTTATAAAAATAACTTATTTTAATCATATGTTCTCCAATCTGGCCTACTGATGCTTTAATCAGAAGAAATCAGAGGTGTGGACTCCAGTCAGACTCGAGTCACACATTTGATGACTTTAGACTCGACTTGACAAAATCAAAAAAGACTTTCAACTTCACTTGGACTTTAACACCAGTGACTCGTGACTTCATTTGGACTTTTGACTTGAAAATACTTGATATCTTCCCCCAAAAAACTCAAAGTTTGTTATTTTAAAAGTGTGTGCACGAAGACGATCAACTGCCTGGTACCAGAGGTAACTCCGATAGCATCGGAGATGTTGAGTTTATTTACTTTTTGAGAGAGAGATCCTTTATCGATTTGTTTGGAAAGATGAATTTATTCGTTGGGGGAAAAACTGAACTAAACAGATCAAACTGAATTTCTGTCTTTTGTTGTTTATTGCTGAATCCCCGAAAAGTGTTTTTTTTTTTGTTGATCTCTGTACTCTTTATTTTTGGTGAATATTATTGGGATTTGTACTTACACTTCATTTCCCAGATCCACTTTGCTTGAACCAATCCAACAGCATCCAATTAAGTTGCAGGAGAAAACAATGAAGAACTAACGCTTTGTTACTGAGCACCAGTTTGCACCAGTTACTCTGCTGTTAAAGTGGTATTACATTTGTTGAAGAGCACATTATAACTTGTTTAGGATTCAAAACTCAACGTTTAGGACTTGGGACTTGACTTGGGACTTGACTTGGGACTTGACTTGGGACCTGCCAGTCTTGAATTGGGACTTGACTTGAGTGTTAAGACTTACTTGTGACTTACAAATCAATGACTTGGTCCCACCTCTGGAAGAAATACAAATAAAAATGACTTATTACATTCAGTTTTGTTTTCAGACCAGATCAGATTTCATAGATTTGAGTCTTCTATATCATGTTGGTGTTGTGGAAACTCTTTTTAATACAGATTAATGATTAGGTTGGCTCAGAGAAGAGATATTTTAGTAACCATGTGCATCTTCATCATCACCACTCTGTCTGGGATTCTGTGTCATAACCAAAGCAGGTCTTACAGTATGTGACATTTCCAACTCTTCCAGAGTCTCCATTAAAAGCCCCTGTGCCCGAAGCATGTGATTACACTTCAGACTGAACTTCTGTGGAGATTGTGTGACAAAGTACTGAAGGTTTCCTCTCTGTGCATGGGTTCAGTATAACACTGTAGGTCATACAACACTGGGTGTCCAACTGAAGATCTTTTTGTCTGAGTCACTTCAGGTCCACAGGCATCATTCTCTTCTGCTCCCCTTTCTCTCACCATATTCTCCCGTAAAGGTCACTCGGTGCTTGAATGTGAATATAGTCAGAGCAGGTCGGTGGGCTGTGGAAAGAGGAAATAAAATGGCTTTTTCTTATCTGCCACTAGAGTGCTCAGTGAATGAACCTCCGGCTCGTCCCTCTTTTCCCTGGCAAATGAAGCTCGGGCAGTCTTTTGATGTCCACCGGCGATGGCGTCGTTAGGAGCAGCAAGGTTGTGCGAAGGTCGAGTAAACGCAATGAGGCTGTCGACCTGTCTCCCTCGGGGAGAAGTGACACAGGAGCTGGCTGCAACTTTAAGTGGCAGATGCTGCAGCATCGCTCCAGGTGGATCTGTCTGTTTAGGATTTGTTAGCGTTTCATTGTTTCTCTGTTGCCCAGAGGGAGACGAAAGGAGAAAGAAACAGCTCTGTTGTCTGTCGGACATCTCATCTATTTGATGCTGTTGCACGTGATGGGTGACATAAGAGAGATATGGACAATTATACACACACAGAATATGTGAGTTCATGTGCATGTTTCTGGTGTGAATATTGAACTCCAGGGACACAATAAAATGAGCCTCATTCACATTTCTCATTCATTTTCTTATTTGGGATTTGTTTTTAGTGTAGTAACAGAATCTACGCACACTCAAGAGCACATTTTCATTAATTTACAATGCATTATGGTCTTTTAAAATAAACACTACACTTACACGTCAACACTGAACGAGTAATGGTCGTGTCTAGAAGGTCACCACCTGATTCAACTGTCATCAGGCCATTAAATAGCCGTTATTGGTCGGTATAAGCACCATAGGTGTGGGTCATTAGGGGCCTACTACGTTGTAAAAGTGAAAGTTAAACTTAAAAGCAATACGTTCTAACCTGTAAAACTGAGTTACGTCACATTTTTAACAAAAACAAAACGGCTTATTTAGGTTTTTGCAACAAAAACACTTGTTAAGTTTAGGGAAAAACATTGTGTTTTGACTTAAAATGACTACGTTTCAAAGTGAAAGTGAAGTTGAGGCTTGTGAACACAAAGACAACTACACGTTGGTTTCAAGAGTGCCTTGTGTGGCGGTATCGAATGCTGATGGCTGTGACAAAGCGTCAGTATACAGTAAACAGGCTGTATATTTAACAGTTGAAGATTTGCAGTATGTAATAACACATTTTTAACAAAGGGCTTTACAGAGAAATAAACAATACAAATATTGTATATAATTCACTGTAAATAGAAAAATGAGCCAATAGAAAAGCATAATTCATACAATAAATGTGGTAACAGCCAGCGGCAGTAATAGTAAGTTGAAGTTGTAGTTAAAACCATATAATCAGTAATATTATTTGAGTTATGAATCATATGTTCTATGAATGTTCCCTACTTTTTCTGCAACAAGCTACAGTAACCAACCACTCAGTCCTATCTAGAGCACGTTACAACACTCAGTATGCAGTTAACTCTCCAGCCGACATGTTGTGGAATAATCGTTTCTTCTGCTCTTGATTTTCATTCCACTAAAGCATCATGTGATTTATGACTCTATTATTATATACCTTTTCTTTTACCTCTTGTCTTGCCAATATTTGCTTTCTCCCCTGATTAATGATCCGGCAAACCAAAGATGAAGCATTGACCCCCAACTTTTAATTAGCTTTAATAATGAATCTTTATAGTGGCTGATTAACATTTGAGGCGCGATTGGTTGGTGTGTGTGTGTGTGTGTGTTCATTAGCTTACTCTGAGTTGGAGCGATAGATAACAAATGGTATTGATGGTAAGTGTGATTTATGTCCGGTGTGATTTATGCAGTGATTTATGTAATTATCTACCCAGCGGGCTCGCCAGGACGTCCAGTGAATGTTATCCTTCTCTCTCCGTGGATGTGCATCATTCATTGCGATATTGCCGAGTGCTACAGACAGACGCACACTGGGATTTGAAAAGTGGATTTTTTTTTTTTACATCGAGGAATTGATAGCATTGACTTCTATTCTACCTGTAATAATCTCAAGGCCATTCCATCAATATAATCACAAGCGTGTCTCTCAAAGCCAGAACATTCATTTCAATCTCTCCCTCAATCACGCACTCTGGAGCTGAAGCCTTTCTGCTTTTACACGAGGGATGCACCGATCCCACTTTTTCAGTCCCGATAGCGATAGCCATACCTCGACGATAAGTACTGATCCGATACCAGTTTTTAATTAATAAGCTGTGTGTTTTACTGTGTGGAAGTGATCATTCTTTATGTGTAAGGCCACATCAGGCTTGACTTAAACATTGCTTTCTTAACTTTGTAAAACAAAATGTAACAAATAAATACATAGATAGGAATAGGAATTAAAATTCCAGTATACACTCACCAGCCACTTTATTAGGCACACCTGTTCAATTGCTTGTTAACACAAATAGCTAATCAGCCAATCACATGGCAGTAACTCAATGCATTTAGGCATCTAGACGTGGTGAAGACGACTTGCTGAAGTTCAAACCGAGCATCAGAATGGGGAAGAAAGGGGATTTAAGTGACTTTGAACGTGGCATGGTTGTTGGTGCCAGACGGGCTGGTCTGAGTATTAAACTGCTGATCTACTGGGATTTTCACCACAACCATCTCTAGGGTTTACAGAGAATGGTCCCAACAAGAGAACATATCCAGTGAGCGGCAGTTGTGTGGACGGAAATGCCTTGTTGATGTCAGAGGTCAGA